>WNYA01001856.1:25648-46864 GCA_019512145.1 Engystomops pustulosus | reverse complement strand
CCCCCACAGCAGCCTACAGTTACAGTGCCTCCACAGTAGCCAATATTGCCACAGACAGTAACCCAGTATCCAATATAGGCACAGTGCCTTCCCTTCTGTAACCAATTCTTACAATGCCAGCCACACATTAGCCAATAGTCACAATGCCCCATAAAAGCCAATAATCATAGTTTCTGCAACACAGTAGCCAAGAGACAGTTCCCCCAGTAGCCATTAGTCGCTGTACAACCCAGTAGCCAAAGGTCACAATTCCTATAGTAGCCAATAGTCACAGTGTCCCGCAGTAGCCAATATAGTCGCAGGGACCCCACAACAGACAATAGTCAATTTTTTTTAACACAGACGCAGGCAACCTTGGCACACGGATAAAACCCGTTTCCTTCGGCAGTGCTCCAGGATGGGCCGATGTCTGCGGAGAAAATCGCGCACATCTGCAGACTTTCTACACTTCAAATTTGGTGTTCGATATAACTCTGCCTTCACCTCACCAATTTCACTTATCTAATGTCACAGACCTTGGGGCTGAAGATCTGGCACCTACTTTAAAGATCAAATTGATTGAATTCACCATGAAATAATTTCCCAATCCCCCCCCCCCCCCCCCACTAATCCCCTTCCCTCTGGTGCCTTATCCTGTTCTGGGGTCCTCAGGGCTCAGTCCTAGGTCCTCTTCCTCTCAGTGTCAGGGTCCTCAGGGCCCGGTCCTAGGTCCTCTCCTCTTAGTGTCGGGGTCCTCAGGGCTCAGTCCTAGGTCCTCTCCTCTTAGTATCGGGGTCCTCAGGGCTCAGTCCTAGGTCCTCTTCCTCTCAGTGTCGGGGTCCTCAGGGCCCGGTCCTAGGTCCTCTCCTCTTAGTGTCGGGGTCCTCAGGGCTCAGTCCTAGGTCCTCTCCTCTCAGTGTCGGGGTCCTCAGGGCTCAGTCCTAGGTCCTCTCCTCTCAGTGTCGGGGTCCTCAGGGCTCAGTCCTAGGTCCTCTCCTCTCAGTGTCAGGTTCCTCAGGGCTCAGTCCTAGGTCCTCTCCTCTCAGTGTCAGGGTCCTCAGGGCTCAGTCCTAGGTCCTCTTCTCTTCTCCCTCTATACTGCCCCCATCGGGCAAACTATCAGATTTGGTCTCCAGTATCATTTCTCTGCTGATGACCCCCAGCTATAGACTTCTGCACGTAACATCATCCGTGCCTTACTCCAGAACACCAGTGACTGTCTCTCTACTGTCTCTAACATCATGTCTTCTCTCTACCTGAAACTTTATCTTTCTTAGACTGAACTTCTTGTCTTTCCACCATCATCTACCAACCAACCCAACCCTGACCTCTCCATCTTGGTCTGTGGGATCACCATCGCATAGAGGCAGCAGGCCCCCTGTCTTGGGGTTGTGCTCTGACCTCTAAAATGCTAATTGTCGCTCTGATTCCCTCTCGTCTAGACTCCTGTAACTCCCTACTAATCATCTTCCACTCACTAAACTCTCTCCTCTACAATCTATTCTCCATGCAGCAGCCAGACTCGTCTTCGTGACCAAACGCTACACGGATGCCTCCAGTCTGTGCCTCTGGACTGGCTGCCCGTCCTCTTCCGAATTCAGTGTAAATTAATAACCCTCATCCACAAAGCTCTGCATAATGCTGCACCTCCCTATCTCTCTTCTCTCATCTCAGTCTATCGCCCGTGCTCTTCCATCTGCCAGTGACATTAGATTAATCTCTGTCTTACTTCGAACCTCCCACTCGCGTCTCCAGGACTTCTCCCGAGCTGCACCAATTCTCTGGAATGCCCTACCCCGGACTCTCAGACTAATACCCACCCTCCAAAGCTTCAAACCTGCTCTTACACCCCTTCTCTTTAGGCAGATCTATTGCATCACTAACTGCATGAAATTCTCCCTTTACTAATCCATCCTATCTACCGTCTGTTATCCGGCAAACACCAGATACCAAGCTCCCGGATTCTCCGCAGTCACATTCACCTTGGACCTTGTATATCAGATGTGGCTGATGACTGGATCAAGCAGCAGAATTTTTATTTCTTAAATTATTTATTAAATTATTTTATGCTGTTCCCCCAGCAGGGTCATCACTCCTATTGTCCCTTAAGACTCTGTATATTATATTTGTATACATTCCCCTTGATTTGTAAAGCACTGCATAAGTTGATGGCACTATATTAATAAAGATTATTTATTCAAAGTGTCCCCACAGTATCCAGTTTATTCACAAGAGCCCAGTAGCTAATATAGTCTCATTGCCCCCCCCCCCCATAGTAGCCAACAGTTTGTGACCCCACGGCAGTAGCTAAAATAGTCATAGTACCCTTACAGTATCCAATTTATCCAATATAGTTTCAGTGCACCAACAGTTGCCAATTGTCACAGAGCCCCCATGTTAGCCAATAGTCACAGTACCTGACCCACAGTAGCCAATAGTCACAGTGCCTGACCCACAGTAGCCAATAGTCACAGTGCTTGTTTTACATTTACATTAGCCAAAAGTCAAAGTGCCCCACAGAAGTCAAAAGTCATAGTGCTCCACTGTAGCCAACAGTGCGTGATTTACAGTAGCCAAGTCACAGTACCCCCACAGAACAAGAAACCCCTTGTGCTATACAGGGCCCTTCAGATATATAGAGCCCCCCTAAATACAGGCCCTCCCCAGACATATAGCGCAATCTCCCCCAGTACAAAAAATATAAAGAAAATGTAACCTCCATCGCTCCCACACAAGAAGGACTGCAGGATCTTCAGCTGGTTTTACTGCTTGTCCTCTGAGTAGTGACGCAGGTTGTGCGATGGTGTCATCATCAGAGAGCAGGTGGACTCGTAGCTGGGAGGCTCTGCTGCTCAATTGTGCCTCAACTGTTAAATACTTAGAGCTAATTAATTGTATATTGCTAGGAGAAGGGGTCTGGCTGGACTCATGTTTCCTAGTGATGCAATGGGCCCCTATACGGCACCAGTACCAGCACTACTGCTTCGATGGTGGCACAGAATGGGGTTGGTTTTCAGTGTTTGGCACTTGTGGTGATATTGCAGGTTTGGTGGGTTCTGTAGATCAGGTCTTCTGTGTGTCAGGTGGAATGAGATGTTTTCTTCTGCAGATGACCACTCTCGGCTGTCGGTGGAGTCTTTCATCTCACATTCCTTGAGGATGAGGGGACGTTTTGGCTTGGGCAAGAAACAATTCTTTAACTTACATCAAAAAAATGTTGGTCTGATTTCGTGTTAAAGAAACATTTCCAAGAACTGATTTATTTTGTGGCTCACGGAGCGGGACTTCACATCCAATCAGCTTCTGATGGCTCAATATTGAAGACATTAGAAGGAGAAATACACAGAACTTACTGAGGAACCTTCCTACATTTTGGCTTGGATGTATTTCACAATGAGGATGACTGAAGAATCTCGGCTTGAAGAACCTCTACCACCTTGAGCCTTTGTAGAACCTTTGTCCTTCTTTGTCGCAAAAACATCAACTTTTTCATTTGTCATTTGCAAATTTTATCTTCAACTTGTCTTGCATGCTATGATTCTTCAAGACGTTGACCAATAACTGGAGCCCTCATCTGTTGCTTCTCTCTTTGACTCCTCTCAGAGGAATAGTATCGTAGTAGATGAGGTTGAATAAAAACAACGTCCATCAAGTCCGACCGATGATCCTATTGTTGATCCTATCCGAAGATTCTAGATCCCATAAAATGTGTTGTTGTTGCTTTCAAGAAAGATATCACTGACTGCTTCTCCTGAACTTGTCCAGTGTCTCAACTATCACAAACTCCTATGGCAGCGAGTTCTTACAAGAATCCCATTAATGATGATGACCGTCTTCCATTGTAGAACTTTCCATTTGACTACATAGAGCTTCATCATCTCTGCTCAGGCCTGCCAGCTTCTGCCCTACTATGTTCACGTCGTAACACACCAATGGTATCTCAAAGTGGTTGATTTTACTTCGGAGATATGCCATTTTTTATTGACCTCATCTAAGAAGGACGTTGTGGCCTTAGAGCGAGGTCCTTTTTTTTAGCTTTGTATTTGCATAGTTGCCTTAGTCTTGGCAAAATAATCAATATTCTTCAGATGTTTGTCCATAATCTATAGATGTCCACCTCTAACTCTTGGCAATAGTAGCATCTGCTACAATAGTAGAGGCCAAGTGTCCTGGGGCCCCATGGTCAATTGAGTTGCTCACCTACTATCTGAGAATAATCAATCATCAATCAATGTCAGTAAGCCGGAGCCCGGCAGAAGAGCCAGGAGAGGAGGTGAGGGGTGGTCACATGAGTCTTGACTTTACCGAGGTTCTTGATCTAAATGGTCTTCTCTATCAAGTGATGTCTACTGGATTCAATAAAAAAAACAACTACAGAACTTTTGACTTTATTCCTCAGCGCCTACTCCAGCCATTGGTCCATACCAGCATAGGGTTAACTTCAAGTACAGATCAGTATCTACGGTGTTGGTCCGACGTTCCTCCTCCACCACATACAAGCGTGTACGGCACACAGTATTTGTATTACTGTTTGGCGGCAGTATTTATTATTGTGTCGCCATGCAACTGCAGTAAGCAACTTCGGAAAAGTAGTCGGTTTCTCGAGCGACTGAATGAGGTTGATGTCAACTACCGCAGATTACGTGTTGTGTCTGGATGAAGCCGGATCAGCGGTATTACACATGAGCTCAACTACTGTATATACTGGGGTAAACATACACCACATGTGTGACACCCCGCCTGTTAATACCACAGTGTTAGTTATTACTGAAGCAAAGCAAAGGGATTTAAGGGAGATGGGGGGGGGGGGCTGGAGAGGCTACAAACAGTTTTCGGATTAAGAAGAAAATATAACAAAATTATGTACAGAACCATACATGAGATTAGGCAAGTAAGTGCCTTCTGCTTCTACCAACAAGCATGCAGCATATTTACTGCCTCCTGACCCTGGGAATCAGCCCGGGGAAGCTTAGTTCCATCTCGAAATGTGTTTCTCAGGACAAGACTCCCAATAATTGTTACCAAGTGTCTCTTAATGGTGCAGTAATCCCCTCAAAGCCCTTGTGATCTTGTATTGGTCACTGTCGTTGGCATAACTGCGGCTTCTCGAGCAGATTCTACATTATTGGTTTGTTTTTACCAATTTTGAGGCCTTCAAACAATTTGAGACTTGTTTGAGATCCTGGAGAGGTGCTGTCGAACTTTCCTGTCTTCCTTGGACTTCATATCTTTGAAGAACTCGTTAAACCAACTTTGACTCAAATCCGAGACCGGGGAAAGTGACTTGGAGACTTTGCATCAGTGGAGAGAAGTAGAAGAAGGTTGAAGTTCGAATGCAAGGTGAAGGCTGAATTGAGGTCTTGGTTTACCCATAATAGCACCACAATAAGGCTGATATCAACGTGGACATTGTCTTCATGGTTGACCTAATTTTAAGGTAGACCAGTTAAGTTAAGCCCAGATACCATGAAGTGGTTCACCAATAAATAAAGAGGTACATTAAACATTGGACCTCTTCATGACGGTTCATGTAGGCACCCCAGGGAAATTTTCAGATTTGATTGTCATATTAGCACCAAAATACTAAAGATGATATCAAGGTGGGCACACTCTCAATGGCTGACCTTACTTCAACGTAGACCATGACTTCAGCACAGATCACAATAGATGATGTCTGATATGTAGAACATGGACCTCTTCATTGAGGTCAAAATATGCACCGAGAATATTCTTAGAATTAATCCCCCCGCCCCCCCAAAAAAATGCCAAGGTGGCATCTAGTGGTTAGTATCAAGGTGGATATTTTCTCCATGATTAATAACACTTCAAGATAGACAATTACTTCTGCCCATCTACCAGCTGATGTCAAGATGTCATGGAGAGTATGGACCTCTACAATATGGCCCACCAACACATGAAGTGGTACTACTACAGGAAACATTGGATCTCTTCATCATGGTCCACAAACACCCAAAGAATATTCTCAAATGTAATCGTATTAGCACCACAAAGCTGAGATTGTTATCAAGGTGGACATCACTTCAAGGAACACCATGACTTCAGTCCTGCTACCGTGAAATGGTGTCAGCCAAGGAAAATAAGTCCATGTAGATGTCCTAATGCTACCAGGATACGGTGTGTGTAGAAAAACATGCCCATTTGCGAGAGAAATGGGGAGAACATGTTGTACAGGCTCCCACCGTGCTATCAGCATTTATCTCACATCAAATTTGAGGTGGATTTCATAAACCTGATTTGTACGCTGAGTTCTGATGGTATCTATGGTAGGTAGAAAATTCGAGACCATAAGGGAAGCTGAAGCCAAAGGGTTTGATCACCGTGTCTAACGATGACTTTGTTTTTGTACCACAATGAGAGGTCCTCTTCTCTGGAGATCAGGGCTGAGGGCCAGAATGAGCTCAACCATCGCAAATGGATTAAGTGCGGCGTGGCTGAAGGACAGGTAGAATATGATACTGGAGAATTACCGGAGAAGGAGATATTTTGACTAAACTTTGGCCAAAGGATATTTTCATCCGAAGACGTAAAAGTCAACCAGAGCGCAAACATCTGTGAGATTAACATGGATAGACTCACTTTAAAGGGATGGTTGACCAAAATCTTAGAAATTTTCTGCACCTCTTGGGTTATTTTGGGCCCCACAGAAAAAACTTTAAAAGGTTCTCCACCACAACAATGCCACGAATAGAAGGAGAGGTTAAACATGATACTGGAGAATTACCGTAGAATGAGACGTTTGACTAAACTTTGGCCAAAGGAAATTTTCATCTGAAGAAGTCACCAGGTTGGCATCAACATGGATTTTATAGACCAAGGTTTAAAGGGATGGTCAAACAACACATGGATTTTCAATGCACCACGGATGGATTTTGGGCCCCACAAAAAGTTTTCCACCCAAACAAGGGCACAAATGGAAGGGACTTTTAGGGTCATCTCAGTCATCATCCAAGTTTCTCCCATGGTAGAAGCCAAGTTATTTTCACAGGACTCTTTCAACTTCTGGGCACTAAAGCTTCTTTATTTAAAGGGGTTTTCTAAATTGACAGCAATGGTAGAATTTTACCTTTCGAAGGCAATGTCAGGATTCGGGATCAGTGGATCCTCTGGACCAGGTGGTACTAGCCGACACCTGGGACCGGAATCTAAGTGGCACGTGGTCTTCACCACCGCGTCGTTCCACCGGTGCGACTAGGCCGTGGTGGCAGCCAAGGTCGAGGTACCTTAGCGGAACACAGTCTCGGGGTCAAGTTCAGGCTCAGGGTCAGGGTAGACGGCAGAGATGCAAGGTCAAGTCCAAATCCGGGGTCAGCAACGGGAGGTCCAGGCAGGTGGGAACGGGAACACAGGAACACGGGAACTCAGGAGCAGGAACACACGGGAGCAGGAACGCAGGAGACACAGGAATGCAGAAACACATTGGGATGGGGGGATGTTGCATTGGCTGGTGGTGAACAGGGGTGTTTTATATGTTCAAGGAAATTTTAACTTCATTTACAAGAATTTTTATCAAAAATATTAGAACTTTTACAGAAATTGTATTAAAAAAATGATCCCATTGCCCATAATTTCTCACTCTCTTGTCTTCTGTTAAATAATTTCCAAAATAAAATCCCGAGGACCAAGGAAGCTGTAAGGATAATAAAACCTACATACTGAGCTCTGGGGATTTTGCTGGTGATGGCGCACCAGCACTGGCAGTGGTGAAACGCGGTATTGCAAGTAGCAAATGGATAGGGACAATGCAATCAAATAGGGCAAAGATGAAGCAAATACTAATGGAAAGAGATAGAATAAAGTGTATATAACACAGAACAGGACTGAGTGTCCCCTGTAGTGCTGCACCTGATGGTTGTCAGGTCATTAGGAAGCGATGACCACAGCTGATTAATTGTCCTGGGAGTCATAAGCGAGAGAGCGGCCGGGGATTAGGACCGGTGTATATATGTCATCCCAATGTGCAGTTATTACAATGTGATAAGCAATGGAAAAAGACTTGTGTGTCCTATCTTTAGATACTACAGGCAGCGCGCTCCGACTCATTCACAGCTCTAAAAATATCCCTTATATCATGGAATTCCTGGAATTCTCCGCATCTTACATCCTGATTTAAGTGGCATTAACAAGTCTGATATCTGTGAATGTATCAAGGCCACAAGAGACACCGGTTCAGGGAGATAGGTGACAGCGTACTCGTGTATTGCAAACCCTGACGTAGAACTAAAAATACCAGCATGTCCTAAGTATAAGGGTATAGAAACTGTTACTACATGCAAAACATTACTGCCCCTATCTAGCAAGGAATATAACTACTATATACTGCCCCCTATGTACAAAATATACTACTATATACTGCCCCTAGGTACAAGAACATAACTACTATAAACTGCCCCTATGTACAGATATAACTACTATAATCCTGCCCCTATGTACAGGAGATATACTACTATATACTGCCCCCTATGTACGAATTAACTACTATATAATCTGCCCCTATGTACAGGAATATACTACTATAATAACTGCCCCCTATGTACAGTATTAATACCTATAATACTGCCCCCTATTACAGGAATATAACTCTATAATACTGCCCCCTATGTACAGTATTAACTACTATACTCTATAATACTGCCCCTATGTACAGGAATATAAACTACTATAATACTACCCCCTATGTACAGAATATAACTACTATAATACTGCCCCTATGTACAGAATATAACTCCTATATACTGCCCCCTATGTACAGGATATAACTACTATAATACTGCCCCCTATGTACAGGAATATAACCTCTAATACTGCCCCGTATGTACAGGAATATACTGCTATAATACTGCCCCCTATGTACAGGAATATAACTACTATAATACTGGCCCCCTATGTACAGGATATACTACTATCATATACTGCCCCTATGTACAGGAATATAACTACTATAATACTGCCCCTATGTGTACAGGATATAACTCTCTATAATACTGCCCCCTATGTACGGAATATAACTACTATAATACTGCGCCCCTATTACAGAATATAACTCTCAATAATACCTTATATACGGATAACTCCTGACCTCCCCTACTGCAGAAATAAACTAACTATCTCCTGCCCCCTATGTACAGAAATACTACTATAATACTGCCCCCTATGTACAGGGATATAACTACTATAATCTGACTACTGCCCCCTAATACACTGTAAGTATCTACTATAATACTGCCCCCCTATGTACAGAATATAACTACTATAATACTGCCCCTATTACGGAATATCAATACTAGAATACTAAACTGGACTACTGCTGCCGACTCTGCCCGCCTATTACACATAATATCACTACGGACTATAATAACTGCCCCCTATGTACAGGAAATAACTACTATAATACTGCCCACCTGTGACAGAATTAACTCACTATAATACTGCGTCCTATGTACAAGAATATAACTACTTTACACTGCCCCCTACGTACCGGAATATAACTACTTAATACTGCCCCCTATGTACAGGATATAACTACTATTACACGCCTGTACAGAATATAACTACTATAAACTGCCCCTATGTACAAAACTATAACTACTTAATACTGCCCTCTATGTACAGGATATAACTACTATAAACTGCCCCCTATGTACAAGAATATAACTATATAATAGCTGCACCCTATTGACAGGACTATAACTACTAAATAAAAATACTCGCCTCCTATGTACAAGAATATACACTACTATAATACTGCGCCTGCCTATTGTACAAAATAATAACTATATAATACTGGCCCCCTATGTACGGAATGATAACTACGATAAATACTGCCCCTATTACCAGGACTATAACGACTTCATAACTGCCCCTATGTACATGACTATAATACTATATATACTGCCCCCTATGTCAAAGGAATTACCACTATATACTGCCCCCATGTACATGAACTATAACCTACTCATAAAACGTTGCCCCCTATGTAACAAGAATATGACTACTATATAACTACTGCACTCCCGTATGTACAGAATAATAACTACTATAAAACTACTCCCCTATGTACAACGAATAACTACTATAATACTGCCCCCTACACTGCCCATAACAGAATATATACTCTAATCGTGCCTCCTATGTACAAGAAATATACTACTATAACTGCCCCCTAATGTACAAGTGAATATCAACCTACTATAACTACGTGCCTCCTACGTAAGAATATAGCTAAGTATATCCTGCCCGCTATTACTGGAATAACTAACTATAATACCTACCCCCCTATGTACACTAAATATAACTAACTACATACTGCCTAAGACTGCCCCTATGGACAGGAATAAATGACTATTAGACTACTGCCCCCAATGTACAGGAATATAAACCTATAATAGGCCCCCTATTACAGGATTACTACTATAATGCTGTGCCCCCAGATGTACAGGAATATCACTACTATAATACGACTACTGCCCCCTATGTACTGGAATATAACTACTATAATTACTGCCCCTATTGTACAGTGAATTGACACTATAAATACTGCCCCCTATGTACAGTAATATAGACTACTCATATACCTGCCCCTATTCTGGAAATATCAACTAACTATAATAACTACTACTGCCCCTATGTAGCAGAATATCTACTATAATACTGCCCCTATGTTACAAGCATATAACTACTATATCTGCTTACCGATTCAGGAATATAACTACTATACAGCTGCCCCCCTATGTACATGAGGTATAACTACTATAATAACTGCCCCCTATGTACAGGAGTAGAACACTATAATACGCCCCCCTAATGTGACCAGAATATTAACTACGTAATACTGCCCCCTATGTAAAGGAGTATAACTACTATCAATAACCTGCCCCCTATGTACAAGACTCGACTACTAAATACTACTGCCCTATGTACCGTGAGTGAACTACTATAATACTGCCCCCCTGTAAAACGAAGATAGAACTACTATCATAACTGCCCCCTATACATTGAGATCTGCGCAGCTAGATCGATGATACAAGCATTGACCTTCTCTCTCTCTCATCTCTCCTTGAAAGAGGGGGGGGGGGGGACCTTTTTGAAGACAGGTTTCCATAACTCAAGCTTTGAGTAAGTTTTGGAGGCTAAGAGAGGAATGTAGGGCGTCAGATGTAAGAGACAAGGTGAAAATGACGTCCATCCTGTCGGCCGTGCTGACAGTGGTCAGAGACTGGTGCATAGCAGAGTGCTATGTCGACTGACGGACTGCTGTGTGATTGACTTTCAATCATTCATCCCTCATTATATTCTATGTATAAGCAGATTCCAAAATGTAGCAGGTGGTGGCCCATCGGAGGACAATGTAAGGCCACCACATCTTCCATGCTTCTTCTCATAGTTATCATTGCCGGCCCATTCTATCAGTCTCTTACCCGAGTACATGGACTTTGGTGTACACCATGTTTTTACCCAATTTGTGGGAAATAAAAAATTTATTTTCAGATATTG
Organism: Engystomops pustulosus; assembly: GCA_019512145.1. Lineage (NCBI taxonomy): Eukaryota > Metazoa > Chordata > Amphibia > Anura > Leptodactylidae > Engystomops > Engystomops pustulosus. Next base: position 35,374 of record WNYA01001856.1, on the reverse strand, counting down.
ATCTAGTGAATCTAAATCCAAACATTTTATCTACTCCCGAGGGAACAGAATCCTAACTGTAGACAGCGCTGTTTCAACGTCTTTGAATCTCATCAGTTCAATGTAAGTTATTTTTTTAGCTGAAGGAAAGGCTTTGACTGGAAAACATACATATTTCCCAGAATTCCCCAGTGGATCGGCAATGGCGGTAAGTCTCCACAGGCCTCGAAGGCGGCCTTAATTGGCAAAGTCTTCTGATGAAGGGCAATGACTTACCGGCCATAGTCAGAAGCCTCTTAGTCTAAACCAATACCTTACACTGTGCTGAAGAGATACAACCACATTGAAACAGCTCTGTCTAGAGGTGGGAATCTGTACCTTTCGGTTTGGGTTAAATCCCATATCATGTCATTAGGCTTCTTGGAGATATCGACAAGCAATTTAGTAGACTCTGGGTTGTGGAAGCATCAGATGCAGGAGATGTTCTTGAGATGGAGACATCAGGTTGTTTGAGGGCCTGGGTATAAAGCTTTCAGGATAAGGCAAATTTGGAGCTGGTGAGAGTGTTGGGCCATTAATGGTGGTGGATAGGTCTGGTGGGACGACGTGATAGAGTGAGAAAAGATTAGACATTGAAGTTGCAGTTGGAGAGGTACGAGGAGATCTGGGAAAGGGCAACAGTATCAAAGGCAAAGGACAGACCATAGAAGGAGAGAGCAGAGTAGTGGGGTTTGGCCTTGGCAGTCAGAAGGTCATTAAAGACTAAGGTTGGGGCAGTCTCGGGGACGTGATGGGGCAAGAAACCTGATTGTAGTTTGTCAAAAAATGTGGGCATCATATGGTTTTCCAAAAAGTTGGTCTTGAGTCCTTCGTAAAAATCTGAGGGATTCATGTTTCTAAAGGATCAAAGTGGCTGCATTGTTCTCACCTGGTTTTCGTACCTCACCGTTAGTCGGGGGCTGACAAGATGATGGGATTTTTAAAAAAACATTTCCAATAAAGTTTTTTTGATGATCTTAAGTCAAAAAGGCCAAAATTCCTCAACTTCCCACATTTCCCAGATTTTATAAACAGGTAGGACCTTTTCTGCTTACTATGTCATCAGTCATCAGCGAGGTGACTCTTCCAAAGGCCAGAAACTAGTTCTTGGAATGGGAAAGGCCGGTAAACTGCAGCTCATCGGGAGGAGTGGTTCCCGTGGTGCCAATTCTTTGCGGGAGCCCGGTAGAGCCTGGCAATAATGTTTCCCCGATGTGGGAGACACGCACTTTAAAACTAACCGTCACGATAGGCTCCTCCGCCTTTTTGGCGGCACCCCAAAAAAGTAGAGGACTTGTTACTGAGACGTGACTTTTAAGAATGGACCAACGTAAGTTTCAGCAGAATGTGGAAAAAATAGGAAAGAAATTCAAAAATGTCTAATGGACTTTTTTTTACAAGGTGCCGTCGATTGCATAGAAGATCGCCGGTCCAAGTCGTTACTTCCTGCTTGTAGGTCTGTGCCATCTCAATATACTTTGGGGTCATCCTGGGCTCTCAAGACTTTGGGGTCAGCTCTGGGCTCGTCAATATACTTTGGGTCTGGATGGGCTCTCCATATATTTTTGGGGTTTGGTCTGGGCTCCCATATAGTTGGGGTCTCTCGCTGCTGGGCTCTCTCATTACTTTGGGTCTGGTCTGACTTCTCAATAATTTTGGGGTGTGTCGGGCTCTCGATATATTTTGGGTCTGGTCTGGGTTCCTCTATATATTTGGGGGTCGGTCTGGGTCTCACAATATATGTGGGGGTGCTGGGTGGCTCCAATCTATTTTGGGGTTCTTGTCGGGGGCTTACCCCAATATATTTTGGGGGTCGGTCTGGGGGCTCACATATTTTGGGGTCTGGTCTGGGCTCACAATATATTTGGGGGTCTGGGCCTCTCAATATATTTTTGGGGTCTTGTCTGGGCTCACATATATGTTGTGGTCTGGTTCTGGGTTTCATCAATATCTTTTGGGGTCTGGTTCGCTGAGCTCACATATATTTTGGGGGTTGGTCCTGTGTTCGCATATATTTTGGGTCTGGTCTGGGGGTCTCAATTATTTTGGGTCGGTCGGGCTTTCCTATATATCTTGGAGTCTGTCTGGGCTTTAAACATAATTTAGGCTGGGCTCTCTATATTGTGGTGGTCCGCTCTGGCTCACAATGATTTTTGGGGGTCTGATCTGGATATCTAGATATATTTTTGATGTCGGTTGGGCTTGTCTGTATCTTTTTGGTCAGGGTTTGGTCCTCAATATTTTGGGGTCGGTCTGGGCTCTCGAATAGTTTTGCACGCTGGTCTGGGCTTTCAATATGTCTTTGGTGTTGGGCTAGTTTTTCGATATACTTTTGGTCTGGGCTGGGATCATTAGATATATTTTGGGGTCTGATTTGGGCCTCTTAGTATAATGTTGGGTCCTAGGCCTGGGCGTTCCAAATATTTGGAGGCGGTTTAGTGCTGGACTATTAAGTGTAGTTTGGGTGTTGGTCTTGGTTTTCAGTGTACAGTGTTTTGGGTCACGGCACCTGTGTATTTGCTCCTACTTGGTGTAGCCCCTGGGGTCCCTGGGGCAGTGGTACTGTCATGATAATAATTAAATGATTAGGGTACATTCCAATTTTTTCACTAATTGTCCATATCCAAGGTCTAAGGTTTTAGGGTGAAGCACCACCTAATAATTGAACTTGGGGCGTATAGGGTTACTACTGCTAGGAAACTTAGTGTTTTTGCTGCCATATCCTCGGGACCCTCGAGATCGAACATGACGCTGAAATGTAAATAGTGATTGGGGTTTTGGTAGACTACAAACGCTCTCCGGTCATACGTAGATGATACTCAGAGCGAGTATCCCGGCACTGTCTCCTATTTCTATTGCCTCCACCCGGGGTCGTAAAATCCTGCTGCTTGCAGGAGAGGACATTCCGGCATGGAGCCTGCATGAGCGGAGACATGCGGCCACACGACATCGTACCTAACCTATACGATGAGGTGCTGGCTCAATCTTCTCCTTTACATGGAGAGAGGCTGCCCATCCTTAATTTCACGTCAACTCGATCTTCTACCGAATCCAACCTTCTGTCCAATGACATCACTTGGGTCACCATCAGAACTATAACCAATTGATGCCAGCCTAATGTACCCTATGAGGTTCTTGTATACTTTTTTTACTAGCAGAATTTTGAGCTTTCAGCTGTGTCGTTGCTTTCTGTGACGATGATGGACATTGGTACCCAGTGTCGGAGAGGATGGAGTACTATTTTGTTCACCTGGTCAGACATCACCGTCACTCCACCGGTAATGTATTCCTCATTTCTTGCTGATACTTACCGCCTGGGCCTTCCACATATGGTGGTAGTACTTCCAGCGCATAGAGAAGAGCCCATCCATGCCAGGTCCATCACCACTTGTTCCTGAGTCTTGGATGCTTTTTCCTTTTTTTGCGCTCCTTACATTGTTTAGACCCTAGAGACAATTTTTGTGAGAAATCTGTGCAAGGACGTGGGTAGAAGTTTTCCTGGAATGGCATCTGTGGAAGCCCAACAGAAGAATAAAGTGGACCTCCCTGGACTCTATGGTCACCATGATTTGGATATTCTGGATCCACTTTCAATTTTTTTCCATAAGTTTGTGCAAGGAGCGTTTTCAAGAAGCCCAGATAACACCTTTTTGGTCCCATGTCGATCCTTGGACCCCAGTCTGCCAATTTGAACCATAAAACCCACATTAACCTAGTAAGGATGACCTTATTACGCCCCATATGGCCGATCCCAGATGTGGCTTACAACACAAAATTGACCCCCCTAGCGGCAACCCGCATTACAGCCCATGTGATCCCATCCCAAGCTAATTGTCCCCCAATATGGACCCCCTAGTGCACTGTACTATGAGCCCAAACCACTACAGCCCAATATGATCTGATGATTCAAACATGAATTACAGCCCCATAGAGTCCCAAAAAACCTACTATGACCAACCTATGATGTATTTACACCACAATTGGTATCCAAAGATTTATCGTACCCAATGATTGTAATCCGATATGAAACCCCCTCAGTACATTCCAAATGAACCCACCCTGCAATTACACCTTAGTGATCCCAACCCATGTTTTTTTGAAACCAATATGGCCCAATTACACTAAGATGACCCTTATTAACTTATATCATCCAATCCAATTTGATTGGCCATAAGGGAGCGATCCCAAAGCTGATGGTACCAATATGGAATCCCAGACCTGAAAACACCTACTGACTAACAAACCTATGATGTCCCCATATATTGTTCCCATAAATGACCACCACCACAATTACACTACCCCTATTATTTGATCCCAACCAGGGGTTAAACCAATATGGACCCATTACGGCCCAATTTGACCTCACCCAATAAACCTAGTAAGACCCTGATTTCTCGGAGTATCATCATCCATCCCAAACCTGGCATGTGCTACCGATGATCCATCCATTGTCCTGAAATGATCCCAACCCAATGGAGACCCAATAGTTCACCAGTTTACAACCCCATAACGGACAACCCATACAAAACCACGTGATATTAGCGAAACCAAATAGACCCCAATAAACCACAATCGACCCTCATTGCTCCCACAGTTACCGATACCAACCTGATTGTCCCCCTATATCCGACCCGGATTACCCCCCATATGGCCCACCCCCCCGGACGATGATTTTGGGGCATCTAATGCAGTCCACCCTTGTCTCTTTGTACAATTTTCCAAAAAGCTCCTCGTTCTTTCCAGTAGGAGTTGGGCGAGAAGTGACAGACAAGACCCCTTATCCTGCCGTAAATATTTGTGTCCAGCCCCAAGGGGGGGGGGGGCTTGGGTCCGCTAACAACAACCGTCCTGGAAGGGAATAAAGCCTGATAAATTAGCTGGATTAATGCAAAATTTTTGGACTGCACGACACCCTTATATGGATTTATGATTATTAAATTTGAAAATGCTCGGGGTTTCCAAACCGCCGCACCCTGATATCCGTGGTCACAGACCACCTGGAAGAACGTGCCTCTTCAATGTCTTTCAGAGTCCTCTATGCAGAAGAGACAGCAATGTCCTTCACTCCCGAGTCCATTATACCCACCCCCCCCCCCCCCCGCGCCTAGAACGTACATGATCCAGAACCCGCCCACACATTCCCCCCCCCCATCATCTGCTCCTGCCAAGTCCTAATATCATCTCCACACAGAGCACTCGACTAGTCACAGCATAACGTACACAGCCCTGCTGCAGGCAAATGTAGTCATCACCAAGTATCAAATGTATCCGCACCAGTCTATGCGCCGAATCATCTCTACCATACTGCAGCGCCCCTGCTGTTTATAGCAGTTGTATATACTGTACATAGGGGGGCAGTATTATAGTATTCTATTCCTGTACATAGGGGCGGATTTATAGTAGTTATATTCGTGTACATAGGGGCAGTCTATAAGGTAGTTAATTCCTGTTACACGGGGCAGTATTATCTTAGTTATATTCGTGTACATAGGGGCAAGTATTATAGAGTTCTAGCCTGTACAGAGGGGCGTATTTATAGTGTTATATTCCCGGTACATAGGGGCAGTATATAGTAATTATATTCCTGTACATAGGGGCTGCTTATAGTAGTTATCTCCTGTACAGAGGGGCAGTATTATAGTAGTTATAGTCCTGTACATAGGGGGCCGTATTATAGTAGTTATATTCTGTACTAGGGCAGTATTGTAGGAGTTTATATTCTTGTACATGGGGGCAGTATTATGTAAGTTTTTCGTTACAGAGGAGCCAGTATGAATATTATTATATTCCTGTACTAGGGCAGTATATAGTCGTTTTATATTCTGTACTGGGGGCAAGTATTATATTGGTTATATACTTCCGTACATAGTGGGCATTATTTATAGTAGTTATATTCCTGTACTGGGGGAAGTATTATATTAAGTCATATTCCTGTACATAGAGGGGCAGTCAATTATGTAGTTCTATTCTTGTACATAGGGGCAGTATTATAGTAGTTCGCTTCTGTACATAGGGGGCATTCTTATAGTTAAGTTAGTATTCCCTTACATAGGGGGCTAGTATATTAGTTATCTTCCGGTACATAGGTGCAGTATTATAGTAGTTATATCTGTCATAGGGGGCAGTATTTATAAGTATTTATCTTCTTGTACCATGGGGGGCAGTTTTATAGTAGGTTATATTCCTGTTTTAACAACATCGGGGGGGCGTATTATGTCTTTATATTGTTTGTACCCGAGGGGGGCAGTATATATATTAAGTTTTTATAATTCTTGTACATTGGGGCATTTATCGTAGGTATCTTTCCTGTACTAGGGGCAGTATTATAGTAGTATCTTCTTGTACATAGGAGCATTATTAAGTATTATTTCCTGTAACAGAGGGCAAGTATTATAGTAGTTATCTTCCTACTAGCGTCCTATTATATAGGTTTATATTCCTGTACATAGGGTGTTCATATTATAGTAGTTATATTCTTTACATCGGGGGACTATTATGTAGTTATTTCCTGTACGTAGGGGCAGTATATAGTAGTTTAATTCTGTACCTAGGGGGCAGTATATAGTAGTTATAGTTTCTGTACATAGGGCAGTCATTAATATAGTTTTATATTCCTGTCATAGGGCAGTATTATATATTATATTCTTGTACTAGGGGGGCAGTATTATAGTAGTTATATTCTTGTACCTGGGGCAGTATTATAGTATTTTATATTCCGGTACTAGTGGCCTTCTGTATAGTAAGTTGAATGCCCTGTACATGGCGGCAGTATTTTTTTTATGTAGTTATATTCCTGTACATAGGGGGCAGTATTCTAGTAGTTTATATCGTGTAATAGGGGCAGTATTATAGTAGTTATATTCCCTGTCCATAGGGGGCAGTAATTCTAGTAGTTATATTCTTGTACATATGGGAGCAGTATTATATAGTTATATTCTTGTAACATATGGGGCAGTAATTAAGTAGTTATATCTTTACTAGGGGCCGTATTATAGTTTTATTCTTGTACAAAGGGGGGGCAGATTAAGAGTAGTTATATTCTTGTACTAGGGGGCAAGTATTAGTCGTTTATATTCTTTACATAGGGGCGTATATAGTAGTTTATATTCCTGTACAGGGGCAGTAACTTAATAGTAGTTATATTCTTGTATCAGAGGGGGCGTAGTATAGTAAGTTATATTCTTGTACTAGGGGGGGTATTATAGTCGTTATATTCCTGTACATAGGGGTAGTATTATAGTAGTTATATTCCTGGCCATAGGGGGTATTATAGTAGTTTCTATTCCTGTACATAGGGCATATATAGTAGTTATCTTCCGTAATAGGGGGCCTTATTAATAGAGTTTATTCGGTACATAGGGGTGCGTATTCGAGTAGTTTTTCCCGGTACATAGGGGGCAGTATTAGAGTAGTTAATTCTTGTACATAGGGGGCAGTATATAGTGTATATCCTGTACATAGGGGGCAGTATTATGTGTTATATTCTGTTACATGGTGGCAGTATTATAGTAGTTTATATTCTTGTACATAGGGCAGTATTATAGTAGTTTATATTCTTTACATAGGGGGTATTTATAGTAGTTTATTCCTATACATAGGGCAAGTATTATAGTAGTTATTCCTGTACACAGGGTGGCATTATAGTATTATATTCTTGTCATAGGGGCTGTATTATAGTATTATATTCTTGTACATAGGTCAGTATTATGTAGTTATTCCTGTACATATGGCAGTCAGTTTAGGTAGTATATATTCCTGTACATAGGGGGCAGTATTAATAGTAGTTATATCTTAGTACATAGGTGGCAGGATTAGAGAGTTGTTTAATATTGCCTGTACATAGGGCAAGTAGATAGTAGTTATTCTTGTACATAGGGGGACGTATTATAGTAGTGTAATCTTGTGACAACATAGGGGCGTATTATAGTAGTTATATTCCTGGTCATCGCGGCAGTATTATAGGATTAGATTCCTGTACATAGGGGGGGCATTATTATAGTCAGTTAATTCCTGACATAGGGGGCCATTATTATAGTAGTTTATCTGCTGGTACACTAGGGGGCAGTATTATAGTATTAGATCCCTGTACATAGGGCATTATACTAGTTTAGTCCTGGACATAAGGGGCAGTCTTTTGTGAGTATATCCTTTCAATCAGGGGGCCAGTATTATAGTAGTTCATCGCCGTAACTAGGGGCAGTAGTATTGTAGTTATCTGATCCTATACATAGGGGTCCTTTATTATAGTATTATATTCCTGTACACAGGGGGCAGTATTAGTAGTTCTATTCTTGTACATAGGGGGCAGTAATTATAGTATTAAAGTCCTGTCCATAGGGGCAGTTATATAGTAGTTATCTCCTGTACTAGGGGCAGTATTATATTATTATATCTTGTAGTACATGGGGGCATTATTAGTAGTTATAGTCCGTACATAGGGTGCAGGCGGGGTGAGGTAGGTAGTTATAGTCCTTGGACATTAGGCGGCGTCATATATAGTAGTTATATTCCTTGTACTAGGGGAGTACTTTAGTAGTTTACATATTCTTGTACATGGGGGCAGTATTATAGTAGTTATATTCTGTACTCGGGGGCAGTATATAGTAATTTCTTATTCTTGTCATAGGGGCAGTAGTAAGTAGTTATATTCTTGGACATAGGGGGCCTTATTAATATGTTATATTCTTTACATAGGGCCGTATATCGTAGTTATATTCTGTACATAGGGGCAGCATTCTAGTGTTATAATTCTTGTAAGGGCAGATTCATAGTAGTTATATTCCTGTACTAGGGGCAGTATTAGAGTAGTTATATTCCTGTACATAGGAAAGGCAGTATATAGTATTATTCTGTACATATGGGGCAGTATTATGTAGTTTAGTGTCTGACATAGGGGGCGTATGATAGTAGTTATAGTCCTGTACATGGGGGCATAGTATAGGTAGTTATATTCTTGTCATAGGATCCGTATTATAGTTTTATTCTTGTACATCAGGGGCAGGATTATATGTTATAGGCTTGTCACATAGGGCAGTAAGTATAGTAGTTATATTCGGTACATAGGGGGCAGTATTATATTAGTTATATTTGTCATAGGGGCTTATTAGAAGAATTATATTCTTTTACATATGGGGCAGTATATAGTAGTTAGATTACTGTACTAGGGCATCTTATAGTAGTTATTCTTGTACATAGGGGGTCTATTATATAGTTATATTCTTTACATAGGGGCAGTATTATAGTAATTATATCCTGTACTAAGTGGCGTATTATAGTCGTTTATTCCTGTACTATGGCGTCTATTATTAGTAGTTATATTTCTGTACATAGGGGCAGTATTATAGTAATTATAATTCTGTACATAGGGCAGTATTATCGAGTTATATTCTTGTACATCGGGAAGGCAGTATTATAGTAGTATTTCCCGTACATAGGGGCGTATTTAGTAGTTATATTTCTTGTACATCGGGGCATATTAAATCGTAGTTATATTCCTGTACATCCGGGGGCATTATTATAGTAGTTATATCTTGTACATGGGTTTTATATTATGTAGTTATATTCTTGTACATAGGGGCAGTAGTAGAGTAGTTATTAATGATTGTCTAATGGGGTGTATTATAGTATTATATCCTGTACATAGGGCAATATGATCGTACTTATAGTCTCTGTACAATCTCTCTCAACACACAACGAGGCTCTTTCCGG
>WNYA01001856.1:0-23176 GCA_019512145.1 Engystomops pustulosus | reverse complement strand
ATAGGGGGTAGATTATAGTTAGTGTATATTCCAGTACTAGCAGGGCAGGATGAATTAGCTATATTCCTTGTACGTAGGAGGCAGTATATAGTAGGTTATTTCTTGTACATAGGGGGGCAGTTAGTATTATAGTAGTATTTTGTCTGTACATAGGAGGCAGTATTAGTAGTATTATATTACCTGTACATAGGGGGCAGTATTATAGTAGTTAATTCTTTACATAGGGGCGCAGTTATTTTATAGTGTTATATTCTGTACATAGGGCGTGCAGTATATAAGTATTATATTCTTGTTACATAGGGGGCAGTTTGTATAGTAGTTATATTCTGTACATAGGGGGCAGTATTATAGTAGGTAATTCCTTTACATAGGGCAGTATTAAGTATTATATTCCTGTACATAGGGGGCATCATTAGTCGTATTAGTCTTGTAATAGGGCAGTATTTATTAGTTATATTGCCTGTACATGGGGGCCAGTAATTATATAGTTATATTCTTGTACATGATAGGGCAGTATTATAGTAGTTATATTCTTGTACATAGGAGGCGTAGTATTATATGTAGTTATTCCTGTCATAGGGGGCAGTATTATAGTAGTTATATTCTTGTACCTAGAGGGGCAGTTTTATGAGTAGTTTATCCTGTACATAGGGGTGCAGTTGATAGTAGTATATTCTATGTACATAGGGGCCAGTTTTTATAGTAGTTTTATATTCCTGTACATGGCGTTCATTATTATAGTAGTTTATTATCCGGGGGGGGGGGGGGGGGGGGGGGGGGGTTCTGTACATAGGGCAGTATTATAGTAGTTATATTCCTATTACGTAGGGGCAGTGTTAACGTAGTTATTTCCTGTACATATAGGCAGTATTATAGTAGTTATATTCTGTACATAGGGGCAGTATTATAGTAGTTATATTCCTGTACATAGGCGGTCAGTATTATATTAGTTATTTCCTGACATAGGGGCAGTATTATAGTATGTTATATTCCTGTCATAGGGGCCGTATTATAGTAGTTATATTCCTGTACATAGAGGGCAGGTATTATTAGTAGTTATATTCCTGTACATAGGGGGCAGTATTATAGTAGTTTATCCCTGTACATAGGGGGCAGTATTTAGTAGTTATATTCTGTACATAGGGGGCAGTATTATAGTATTCTATTCCTGTACGTAGGGGGCAGTGTTTAAGTAAGTTATATTCCCTGTACATAGGGGCAGTATTATAGTAGTTTATATTCCTGTACATAGGGGGCAGTATTATAGTAGTTATATTCCTGTACATAGGGGCAGTATTATAGTAGTTATATTCCTTTACATAGGGGCAGTATTATAGTAGTTATATTCCTGTACATAGGGGCAGTATTATAGTAGTTATATTCCTGTACATAGGGGGCAGTATTATAGTAGTTATATTCCTGTACATAGGGGGCAGTATTATAGCAGTTATATTCCTGTACATAGGGGGCAGTATTTAGTAGTTATATCCTGTACTAGGGGCAGTATTTAGGTTATATTCCTGACATAGGGGGCAGTATTATAGTAGTTATATTCCTGTACATAGGGGGCAGTATTATAGTAGTTATATTCCTGTACATAGGGGGTAGTATTATAGTGTTATATTCCTGTACATAGGGGCAGTATTATAGTAGTTTATCTTACATGGGGGGCCGTTATGATAGTAGTTATATCTGTACATAGGGGCATTTATTATAGTAGTTATATTCCTGTATAGGGGGCCAGTATTATAGTAGTTATATTCCTGTACATAGGGGGCGTATATAGTAGTTATTTCTGTACATAGGGGGCAGTATAGTAGTTATAATCCTGTCATAGGGGCAGATATGATAGTAGTTTATATTCCTGTACTAGGGGCATAGTTAGTAGTTATTCTTGACATGGGGCAGTATTATATTAGTTATATTCTGTACATAGGGGGCAGTATTATAGCTAGTTATATTTCCTGTACATAGGGCAGTAATTCTTTGCATGTAGTAACAGTTTCTTATACCTTATACTAGACATGCTGGTATTTTTAGTTCTACTTCAGGTTTTGCAATACACGAGTACGCTGTCACCTAATCTCCATCTGATTAAGCTGTGAATGTATCAAGGCCACAGAGAACACGGTTCATTGGAGATTAGGTGACAGCGTACTCGTGTATTGCAAAACCTGACGTAGAACTAAAAATACCAGCATGTCCTAAGTATAAGGTATAAGAAACTGTACAGGGATATAACTACTATAATACTGCCCCCTATGTACAGGAATATAACTACTATAATACTGCCCCCTATGTACAGGAAGATAACTACTATAATACTGCCCCCTATGTACAGGAATATAACTACTATAATACTGCCCCCTATGTACACGGAATATAACTACTTACTACTGCGCCCCTATGTACGATAATAACTACTATAATACTGCCCCCTATGTACAGAATTAACTCCTATAATAACTGCCCCCTATGTACAGTGATATAATCTACTATAATACTGCCCCTATGTACAGGAATATAACTACATAATACTACCCCCTATGTACAGGAATATAACTACTATACATACTGCCCCCTATGTACAGGAATATAACTACTATAATACTGCCCCTATGTGAACAGGAATATAACTACTATAATACTGCCCCCTATGTACAGAATATACTACTATAATACTGCCCCCTATGTACAGAATATACTGCTATAATACGCCCCCTATGTACAGGAATATAACTACTATAATACTGCCCCCTAGTACAGGAATATAACTACTATATACTGCCCCTATGTACAGGAATATAACATACTATAATACTGCCCCTATGTATCAGGAATATAACTACTATAATACTGCCCCTATGTACAGGAATATAACTACTATAATACTGCCCCCTATGTACGAATATAACTACTATAATACTGCCCCTATGTACGATATAACTACTTAAACACTGCCCCCTACGTACAGGAATAGAATACTATAATACTGCCCCCTATGTCGAATATACACTAAATCTGCCCCCTATGTACAGGGATATAACTACTATAATACTGCCCCCTATGTACAGGAATATAACTACTATAATCCTGCCCCTATGTACAGGAATATAACTACTATAATACTGCCCCTATACAGAATATAAACAAATACTGGGAATACTAATATCTGCCCGCCTATGTACAGGAATATAACTACTATAATACTGCCCCTATTACAGGAATATACTACTATAATACTGCCCCCATGTACAGATATAACTACTATAATACGCCTTATGTACGGAATACACTACTACCTGCCCTACGTACAGGAATATAACTACTATAATACTGCCCCCTATGTACAGGAATATAATACTACTATATACTGACGCTATGTACAGGAATATAAACTACTTATAAAAACTGCCCCCTATGTACAAGAATATAACTACTATAATACTGCCCCCTATGTACAGGATATAACTACTATAAAACTGCCCCCTAGGTACAGAATATAACTACTATAATACTGCCCCCTATGTACAGGAATAACTACTAATACTATACTAGCCCCTATGTACAAGAATATAACTACTATAATACTGCCCTCTATGTACAAGAATAATAACTATAATTACTGCCCCCTATGTACAGGAATATAACTACATAAATACTGCCACTATGTACAAGACTATAACGACTATAATACGCCCCCTATGTACAGGAATATAACTACTATAATACTGCCCCCTATGTACAGGAATCTAACTACTATAATACTGCCCCTAGTACAGGAATATAACTACTATAAAATGCCCCCTATGTAACAAGAATATAACTACTTATACTACTGCCTCCCTATTGTACAGGAATATAACACTATTAAAATAACTGCGCCCCTATGTAACAAGAATTAACTACTATAATACTGCCCCCTAATGTACAGGTAATATAAACTCTAATACTGCCTCCTATGTACAACTAAAATACCTACTATAATACTAATTGCCCCCTATGTACAGAGAAAGAACCTAACTATACTACTGCCTCTACGTAAAGATATAGCTAATTCATACTGCCCCTATGTACTGGAATATAACTAACTATAATACCTACCCCCTATGTCTGGGCTCTCAATATACTTTGGGGTCAGCTCTGGGCTCTCAATATACTTTGGGGTCAGCTCTGGGCTCTCAATATATTTTGGGGTTTGGTCTGGGCTCACAATATATTTGGGGGTCAGCTCTGGGCTCTCAATATACTTTGGGGTCTGGTCTGAGCTCTCAATATATTTTGGGGTTTGGTCTGGGCTCTCTATATATTTTGGGGTCTGGTCTGGGCTCTCTATATATTTTGGGGTCTGGTCTGGGCTCACAATATATTTGGGGGTCTGGGCTCTCAATATATTTTGGGGTCTTGTCTGGGCTCTCAATATATTTTGGGGTCTGGTCTGGGCTCACAATATATTTTGGGGTCTGGTCTGGGCTCACAATATATTTGGGGGTCTGGGCTCTCAATATATTTTGGGGTCTTGTCTGGGCTCACAATATATTTTGGGGTCTGGTCTGGGTTCACAATATATTTTGGGGTCTGGTCCGGGCTCACAATATATTTTGGGGTCTGGTCTGGGTTCACAATATATTTTGGGGTCTGGTCTGGGGTCTCAATATATTTTGGGGTCTGGTCTGGGCTGTCTATATATCTTGGAGTCTGGTCTGGGCTTTCAACATAATTTAGGCTGGGCTCTATATATTTTGGGGTCAGCTCTGGGCTCACAATATTTTTGGGGGTCTGATCTGGTATCTAGATATATTTTGAGGTCTGGTTTGGGCTTTCTGTATATTTTGGGTCAGGTTTGGTCTCTCAATATATTTTGGGGTCTGGTCTGGGCTCTCAATAGTTTTTGCACGCTGGTCTGGGCTTTCAATATGTCTTGGGTGTTGGTCTAGTTTTTCAATATACTTTTGGGTCTGGTCTGGGATCTAGATATATTTTGGGGTCTGATTTGGGCTCTTAGTATATTTTGGGTCTAGTCTGGGCTTTCAAAATATTTTGGGGGGTTAGTCTGGACTATTAGTGTAGTTTGGGTGTTGGTCTGGGTTTTCAGTGTATCAGTGTTTGGTCACGGCACCTGTGTATTTGCTCCTACGTGGTGTACCCCTGGGGTCACATGGGAAGTGGTACTTTCATGAGAGATAAGTATGAGGGGACATTCCCAATTTTTCACTAATTTCCAGTATCTAAAGGTCATGGGTTTAGGGTGAGCACCACCTGAATAATTGAAACTTGAGGTAAGTAAAGGGTTACATACTGCTAGGAAACTTAGTGTTTTTGCTGCCAGATCCATCCAGAACCTCGGATCAACATGAACGCTGAAATGTAAATAGTGATTGGGGTTTTGTAGACTACAAACGCTCTCCGGTAATAAACCGTAAAATTATAATCAGCGGAGTAATCCCGACAATGTCTCCTATTTATATTGCAGCTCCACCAGCGGGTCGTAAAAGCCTGACTGCTGGCAGGAGAGGACATGGCGGCATGGAGACCTCATGGAGCGGAGACATGCCGGCACGTCGCTACATAGGAGGTGTGGCTCATCTTCTCATTTACAATGGAGAGAGGCTGCCCATCCTTAAATTTCAAGTCAAAATCGATCTTCTACCGAAAATCCAAACCTTCTGTCCAATGACATCACTTGGGTCACCATCAGAACTATAACCAAGTGAGTGCCAGCTAAATGTACCCTATGAGGTTCTTGTATACTTTTTTACGAGCAGAATTTTGAGCTTCAGAGCTGTCGTTGCTTCTGTACGAGGATGGACATTGGTAACCAGTGTCGGGAGAGGATGGAGTTGACTATTTTGGTCACCTGGTCAGACATCACCTTCACTCCACCTAATTTTTCCTCCATGTTTCTCTGATACTTACGCTCTGGGCCGGCCACATATGGTGGTATTATCCGAGCACTAGAGAAGAACCAATCCAATGCCAGGTCCAATCCCACTTGTTCCTGATTCTTGGATGTCTTTTTTGAGATCCATTAAAATGTTTAGACCATAGAACAAACTTTTTGTGAGAAATCTGAGGACAAGGCCATGGTAGATTTCCTGAGAATGGAATCTGGTGGACCCAACAGAAGAAGAATGGACCTCCATGGACCTAATGGTCACCATGATTTGATATTATTGGGATCCACTTTCAATTTTATTCCAGAAGTTTGCAAGGAAGGATGTTTCAAGCCCAGATAACACCTAATTTTGGTCCCAATGTCGATCACTTGGACCCAAGTCTGCCCAATTTGACCATAACCCAAATTACACCTAGTATGACCCTTATTACTCCCAATATGAGCCGATCCCAGATTTGATTACACCCAATATTGAACCCCCCAGAGCGCAAACCCAATTACAGCCAATGTGATCCAATCCCAAAGCTAATTGTACCCAATATGGACCCCCCTCAGTGCACTTAATATGAGCCCAAACCCAATTACACCCAATATGATCTGATTCCAAACATGATTACACCCAACATGATCCCAGAAAACACCTACTATGACCACAACCTATGATGTTACCCAATTGTATCCAATATTATCGTACCCAATATGATTGTATCCGATATGAACCCCCTCATTACATCCAATATGACCACCACTGCAATTACACCTTATTTGATCCCAACCATGGTTGAAACCAATATGGACCCAATTACACCTAATATGACCCTTATTACTTGAATATCATCCAATCCCAAATTTGATTAGACGCAATATGATCGGATCCCAAAGCTGATTGTACCCAATATGATCCCAGACCTGAAAACACCTACTATGACTACAACCTATGATGTCACCCAATATGATTGTATCCAATATGACCACCACCACAATTACACCTTATTATTTGATCCCAACCATGGTTACAACCAATATGGACCCAATTACGGCCCAATTTGACCTCAACCCAAATAAAACCTAGTAAGACCCTGATTACTCTGAATATCATCCAATCCCAAACCTGAGTGTGCTAACGATGATCCGATCCATTGTCTTAAATGAGCCCAAACCCAATTATACCCAATAAGATTCCACCAAGTTTACACCCAATAAAAGGACGAACCCAATTACACCCAACGTGATATGAGCCGAAACCCAATAAGACCCCCAATAAGACCACAACCCTCATTGCTCCCAACATTTACCGATACCAAACCTGATTGTCCCCACTATGATCCGACCCGGATTACCCCCCATATGGCCACAACCCCCCCGGGCTATGATTTTGGGCATCTAATGCAGTCACCCTTGTCTCTTGTACAATCTTCCAGACAAGCTCCTCGGTTCTTCCAGTAGGAGTTGGGCTGAGAAGTGACACCGGACCCTGATCCTGGCCAGTAAATAATTGTGTAAAGCACCCGAGAGGGGGGGGGGGGGGGGGTCCGCTAACAAACAGCCGTCCTGGAAGGGAATAAAAGACTGATAAATTAGCTGGAGTAATGCAAATATTTAAACTGCACGACAGCCCTTTATATGGATTTATGATTATTAAAATTTGTAAAATCTCGGGGTTTGCCAAAAAACGCGCACTCCGGGGTCACAGACCACCATGGAAGGAGCGTGCCTCTTCATATGTCCTTTCATAATGTCCTCTAATGCCGAAGAGACAAGCAATGTCTTCACATCCCAGAGTCCATTATACCCCCCCCCCCCCGAGCCTGAAGAACTGTACATGATCCAGAACCCCGCCCAAAACATGTCCCCCCCCATCATCTGCTCCTGCCAAGTCCTAATATCCACCCCCCCCCCCCCCCTTTCCCCCCCCCGTCCTCTCCACACGATGCACTCGACTAGTCTACGCATAACGTACACACTGTCCCTGCTGCAGTGCAAATGTAGTCCATTCTACCGAAGTTACAAATGTAATCCACCTACAGGGCTATGGCGTCAGAATCGCTCTACCATGGTGGGGGGGGGTTTTCTTTGTGTTCTTTTTTTTTAACTGCACTCCCCTGCCTGGTTAAGCAGTTATATAACTACATAGGGGGCAGTATTATAAGTTATATTCTGTACATAGGTGGGTGTTGGGGGGGGGGGGGGGTGGGGGGGGGGGGCTTCGGGGGGGGGGGGGGGTGCAGATTATAGTAGTTATATTCTTGTACATCGGGGGGCAATTATAGTAGTTTACATATTCCTGTACACGGGGCAGTATTATAGTAGTTATATTCCTTGTACATAGGGGGCAGTATTCTAGTAGTTTATATTCCTTACATAGGGGCAGTATTATAGTAGTTATAAGTCCTGTACATAGGGGCTTTATTATAGTAGTTATAGTTCATGGTACTAGGGGCAGTATTATGGAGTTATATTCCCGTTACCACTAGCAGGAGGCAGCACATTATAGTAGTGGATCATGTCCTTTACATAGCGGGGGCAGGATTATTTAGTTATAATTCCTGTACAATAGGGCAGTGATTATAGTAGTCTATATTCTTGTACTTAGGGGGCAAGTATTATAGTAGTTGTATATTCCGGTAATCAATAGGAACATATTATAGTAGTTTAGATTCCTGTACATAGGGGCAGTATTATAGTATTATATCTTGTACCACATAGTGGATGCCATATTCGTAGTAGTTCATATTCCCGCAGTTACTAGTGGGCATAATTATAGACGTTTATATTCCTGTACATAGGGTGCATGTATTATATGTCATGTCATACTATTACACTGTGTCAGAGAGGGCAGTATTTTTAGTAGTTATATTCTTGTACATGGGGCAGTATATTAGATAGTTTATATTCCTTGTACATAGGGGGCACCGTTTAGAGTAGTTTATATTCTTGGTATCCTATGGGTGCGCAGTAGTTAATCAGTAGTTATATTCTCTGTACCTAGGGGGAGCTATTATATAGTAGTTAATTCTTGTCATAGGGGTGCATATATATAGTAGTTATACTTCCTTGTACATGAGAGGTGCAGGTATATAGTAGTTATATCTCTTACATGAGGGGGCAGCTATTCATAAGTTATTATATTGCTTGTACATGGGGGCAGTATTATAGTAGTTATATTCTTTGTACATAGGGGCAAGTATCTATATGTAGGTTATAGGGATTCTGTCTTGTACCTAGAGGTGGGGCAGTATTATAGTAGTTATATTCTTTGTAACATAGGAGCAGTATTAATTGTGGTTATATCCTGTACATGGGGCAGTATTATATTGTTATATTCCTGTACATAGGCGGCGTATAATAGTATTTTATATTCCTGTACATAGGCGGGTCAGTATTAGAGTAGTTATATTCTTGTACATAGGGAGTATTATTAGTAGTTATATCTGTTACATAGGGGCAGTATTATAGTATGTTAGTGTTCTTGTACATAGGGGGTGGCTATTGGAATATGTATAGTAGTTAATAAATTCGTGTACATAGGGGGCAGTATTATATTAGTTATATTCCTTGTACATAGGGGGCATGTATTATAGTATTAATTCTATTGACATAGGGGGCAGGATTTAGTGTAGTTATATTCTTGTACATAGGGGGGGGCAATTATAGTAGTTATATTCCTGTACAGTGGGGCAGTATTATAGTTAGTTATATATCCTGTACATAGTCACAGTCTGTATTATCGTACGTTATATATCTTATTATAGGGCAAAGTCCTGTATAGATAGTTATATTCGTGTACATTAGGGGCAGTATGTAGAGTAGTTATATTCCGTACTAGGGGCTAGGATTATAGTAGTTATATCTGTACATAGGGGCAGTATTAAGTCAATTTTATTCTCTGTACATAGGGGTGACAGTATTAGTAGTTATATTCTTGACATGGGGGCAGTCATTAGTAGTGTTATATTTTAGCAGAGGGGCAGTTAAATACGTAGTTATTTCTCTGTACATAGGGGCAGTATTATGTAGTTATATTCTTGTACATAGGGGGCAGTAATTATAGTAGTTATATTCCTGACATAGGGGCAGTATATAAGTAGTTATATCTGGTACATAGGGGCAGTATTCATTAGTTATATTCTGTACCATAGGTGGCAGTATATAGTAGTTATATTTCCTGTACATAGGGAGTATTATAGTATTTATTCCTGTCTATGAGGGGCAGTATATAGTATTTATATTCTTGTACAAGGTGGCAGTATTATAGATAGTGTTATATCCCTGTACATAGGGGCAGTATTATAAGTAAGTGTTATATTCCTGTACATAGGGGGCAATATTATAGTAAGTTATATTTCCTGTACTATAGGGGGCATATTATAGATTTTAAGTATTCTTGTAGCTTGTACATAGGGGGCAGTATTATATCTTTATATTCCTTAATATGGGGCAGTATTATAGTAGTTATATTCTTGTACATAGGGGGCAGTATTATATTAGTGATATCTTGTCATGGGGGCAGTATTATAGTAGTTATATTCTTGTACATAGGGGTCAGTATTATAGTATTTATATTCCTGTACATAGGGGCAGTATTATAGTATGTGTAAATACCTTCTTGTACACGGGGTCAGTATAATAGTAGTTAATTCTTGTACTAGGGGGCAGTATTATGTAGCGTTACATAGGGCTTTAGAGTTATATATCCTGTACATAGGGGCGTAGTATAGTAGTTATATTCCTGTACATAGGGGCGTATTATAGTAGTTTTTTCTTGTACATAGGGGGCAGTATTATAGTAGTTTATTCCTGTACATAGGGGTCAGTATTATATGTAGTTATTATTCTTGTACATAGGGGCAGTATCTTCTATTAGTGTTATAATCTTGTAATAGGGGGCAGTATGTACTAGTATAGCTTATATTCCTGTACATAGGAGTCCAGTATTATAGTATTATAATTCCTGTACATAGGGGGCAGTAGTATATGTAGTTATATTCCTGTACATAGGGGGTCAGTATATAGTAGTTTTAGTAATCCTGTACTAGGGGGCAGTATTTAGTATTATACTTCCTGTACATAGGGGCATAGTATAGTAGTTTATATGTCCGTACATAAGGGGCAGTATTATGTATTTATATCCCTTGTACATAGGGGGGCAGTATTATGTAGTATATATCCTGTACTAGGGGGCAGTATTATGGTGTTATATTCCTTTTACATGGGTCATTATTAAGTAGTTATATTCCTGTACACAGGGGGCAGGTATATATAGTGTTTATATTCTTGTACATAGGGGGCATTAGTATAGTGTTATCTCCTGTACATAGGGGGCAGATTATAGTAGTTACGTATTATCTTCGTCTTACATGGGGGCAGTATTATAGTAGTTATATTCCTGTTACATAGGGGCAGTATTATAGTAGTTATATTGCCTGTACATAGGGGGCATATTTAGTAGTTATATTCCTGTAATAGGGGCAGTATATAAGTATTTATATTCTTGTCATGGGGGCAGTATTAATAGTAGTTATATTCCTGTACATAGGGGCAGTATTATATAGTTCTATTCTGTACATAGGGGGCATTATTATAGTAGTTAATACTTGTACTGGGGGCAGTATTATAGTAGTTATAATTCCTTACATAGGGGCGTATTATAGTAGTTATATTCTTGTACTTAGGGGCAGATTATATATTATATTCTCTACATAGGGGGCAGTATTTAGTAGTTATATTCCTGTTACATAGGGTCAGTATTAATAGTGTATATCTGTACATAGAGGGCAGTATTATAGTAGTTATACTTCCGTACAATAGGGGGCAGTATTATAGTAGTTATATTCCTGTACATAGGGGCAGTATTATAGTGTTATATTCCTGATACATAGGGCAGTATGATAGTAGTTATATTCTCTGTACATAGGGGTCAGTATTATAGTAGTTGATATCTTGTACATAGGGGGCAGTAATATAGTAGTTATATTCTTGTAATAGGGGTGCAGTATTATAGTAGTTATAGCTTCTACATAGGGGCAGTAATTATAGTAGTTTATATTCTGTACATAGGGGCAGTATTATAGTAGTTATATCTTGTACATAGGCTGGGGGCAGTATTATAGTAGTTATATTCCTGTACTAGGGGCATATTCATAGTTAGTTATGATTCTGTACATAGGGGGCCAGTATTATAGATATATATTCTTGTACATAGGGTGGCAGTATTGATCGTATTTTATATTCCTGTACATAGGGGGCAGTATTATAGAGTTATATTCCTTGTACATAGGGGTCAGTATTATAGTAGTTATATCCTGTACATGGGGCAGTATTATAGTAGTTTATTCCTGTACCTAGGGGGCAGTATTATAGTAGTTATATTCTTGTACATAGGGGGCGTATTATAGTAGTTATATGTCCTGTACATAGGGGGCAGTTTATGTAATTTATATTCTGTACATAGGGGAGTATTATAGTAGTTATATTCCTGTCATAGGGGGCAGTATTATAGTAGTTTATATTCTTGTACATGGGGTATTTATATATTATTTCTTGACATAGGGGGCAGTATTATAGTATTATATTCTTGTACATAGGGGCAGTATTATAGTAGTTATATTCCTGTACTAGGGCGGACTTATAGTAGTTATATTCCCTGGCCTTCAAGGGGGCAATAATTATAGTATTATATTCTCCTGTACATATGGGGGTCAGTATGATAGTAGTTATATGTCTGTACATAGGGGCAATATTAATAGTAGTTATCAATTCCTGTACATAGGGGCAGTATTATAGTAGTTTATATTCTTACATAGGGGCAGTATTATGTATTTATATGCACTGTACATAGGGGCAGTATTATAGTAGTTTATCTTTTTACATAGGGGGCAGTATTATTTAAGTTATATTCTTGACATAGGGGCATATTAATAGTATTATATTCCTGTACTAGGAGCAGTAGTATATGTAGTTATATTCCTGTACATAGGGGCATATTATAGTAGTTATATTTCTGTCATAGGGGGCAGTATTATACGTAGTTATATCCTTTCCATAGGGGCAGATTATAGTAGTTACTATCGCCTGTACATAGGGGTCAGTATTATAGTAGTTATATCCTGTACATAGGGGCAGTATTATAGTAGTTAATCCTTACATAGGGCAGTATTATAGTAGTGATTCCTGTACAGAGGGGGCGATAGTAGTAGTGTTATATTCCTATACATAGGGGGCAGTATTATAGTAGTTATTATTCCTGTACATAGGGGGCAGTATTATAGTAGTTATATTCTGTACATAGGGGGCAGTATTATAGTAGGTTTAATTCCTGTACATAGGGGCAGTATTATAGTAGTTATATCCGTACTAGAGGGCAGTATTAAGTAGTTATATTCTTGTACAGGGGCCGTATAGTATATTTATTTCTGTAAGGGCAGTTATAGTATTATATTCCTGTACATAGGGGGCAGTGATATAGTAGTTATATTTGTACATAGGGCATATAAGTATTATATTCTTTACATGGGGTCGTATTATAGTAGTTTATATTCCTGTACATAGGGGCATATTATAGTTAGTTATAATTCTTGTACTCATAGGGGCAGTATTATAGTAGTTATATTCTTGTACATAGGGGCAGTATTTATAGTAGTTATATTCCTGTACATAGGACAGTAATATAGTAGTTATATTCTTGTCATACATAGGGGCAGTATTATAGTAGTTATATTTCCTGTACATAGTGGGCAGTATTATAGTAGTTATATTCCTGTACATAGGGGCAGTATTATAGATTTATTCTTCCTGTACTAGGGGGCAGTATTATAGTAGTTATATTCCGGTCATAGGGGGCAGTATTTAGTATTTATATTCCTGTACTAGGGTGGGCAGTATATAGTAGTTTTTATGGTCTTGTACATAGACCGGGGCAATTAACAGGAGTTAAGGTCTTGTCATAGGGGCGTATTTAGTAGTTATATTCTTGTACATAGGGGGCCATTTTAGTATACTTTAATAGCAATTTATATTATATTCTTGTACATAGGGGGCAGTATTATAGTGTTTATTCTGTACATAGGGGGCTTATCTATAGTTTATATTCCTGTACATAGGGCCGTATTATGTATGTTATTATTCTTGGCACAAGGGGGCAGTATTAAGTAGTTATATGTCCCCGGTACTTAGGGGGCAGTATTATAGTAGTTCTATTTCTTGTACATAGAGGGCAGTAATGTGCGGTGAGTGCTAGTTTAATTCTTGTACATGGGCAATATATGGGGTCTGTAAGGTCAGTATTATAGTATTATATTTCCTGTACATTAGGGCAGTATTATAGTAGTTTATATTCCTGTACATAGGGGAGTATGTTTACCCGTATGTCCCGGTACTATCCGGCTCCGACGATGGGACATCTGAGGCTCGCGACGCTAGTCACACAGTGATATACATATGGAGGGGGCTGTGCAGGTGGCAGGTTATATCGTTTACGTATAAGGCAGTATTTGTGTACCTGTACTAGTCGGGGCAGTAGTATGTAGTTATTTTCTTGTACATAGGGGCATATGTAGTAGTTTATAATTCCTGTACAAGGCATATTAGAGTGTGTATGGGAATATAGTGTTATATCTGTACTGGCTTTTAAAAAATTGTTATTCCTGTACATAGGGGCATTAGTAGTTATATTTGTACATGGGCTATGATAGTAGTTAATCTGTATAGGCAGTTGTAGAATCTGACTAGGGGCATATTATGAGTAGTTTATATTCTTGTACATAGGGGTGCTTACTTATAGTGATTATTTCCTGTACATCGAGGGCAGTATTATAGTAGTTATTTCCTGTACATAGGGGTGTCAGTATTATAGTCATATTTCCTTTTACATAGTGGGCAGTATTATAGTAGTTATATTCTTGTACATAGGGCAGTATTATAGTATTTATATTCTGTACATAGGGGCAGTATTATCAGTGTTATATTCTCTGTACATAGGGGCATATTATAGTAGGTTTATATTCTTGTACCATAGGGGGCGTATTATAGTTTAGGTTTTTTTTATATTCCTGTACTAGGGGCAGTTATTATATAGTTATATCCTGTGACATGTGAGCGTATTCTAGTATTTATATCCCTGTACCTAGGGGGCATATTATAGTATTATATTCCTGTACATGGGGCAAGTATGTAGTATTTAGATATTTGTACATAGGGAGCGCGTATTATAGTAGTTAGATTCCTGTCACATGGGGGCGTATTATAGTAGTTATATCTTACACGTAGCATTCTATCGTTTATCCTGTATAGTTGGCAGTAGTATGTTAGTTATATTCCTGTACCAGAGGTGAGCAGTAGTTATAGTAGTGTATTCTTGTACCACATAAGGTACATGTTATTATAGTAGTTATTCTTGTACTCAGGGGGCAGTAATTATAGTTTATATTCTTGTACATAGGGGGTCAGTATTTATAGTATTTATCCTGTACATAGGGGCATTATTATAGTAGGTTATATCTTCTGGCATAGGGAGCATATTATAGTAGGTTTATCGCTGTATACATAGGTGCATATTTAATAGTAGTTAATATCCTGTACATAGGGTAGTATTATATTAGTTCTTTCCTGGTACATAGGGTGGGCAGTAATTCTAGAGTATTATATCCTGTATCCTAGGGGGCCGTATTAACAAGTGTTTATATTCCTGTACAGGGGGGCAGTATTATATGTTTATTCTTGTAATAGGGGGCCGTATTATAGTATTTATCTTCTGTACATAGGGGGCAGTATTACGTATTTTTATTCCGGTACATAGGGTGCATATTATAGAAGTTATATTCCGTACATAGGGGCAGTATTATAGTAGAATATATTCCTGTACATAGGGGCAGTATTCTAGGAGTTTATAATTCTTGTACATAGGGGCGGTACAATAGTAGTATATTCCTGTAACCGAGGAGCAATTATAGTAGTTCTATTTCCGTACCGCGGGCATTATTATAGTAGTTATATTCCTGTACATAGTGGGCAGTATTATAGTAAAGTTATATTCCTGGTACATAGGGCAGTATTATAGTAGTCTTATTCTTGTACTAGGGGCACAATTATAGGAGTTATAGTCCTTTACCTAGGGCAGTGTATTATAGTAAATTAAATTCTTGTACATAGGGGGCAGTATTATAGTAGTTATATGCCTGTACATCGGGTCAGTAAATTATAGTCGTTATTTCCTGTACATCGGCAGTATTATAGGAGTTATATTCCGTGTACATAGGGGGCGGTATTATAGTAGGTATATTCCTGTACAGGGGGCATTATTATATTAGTTTATTCCTGTACATAGGGGAAGTATTAATAGTAGTTAGATTCCGTACATAGGGGCACTATTATAGTATTATATTCCTGTACATAGGGCAGTATTTGTAATTATGGTTCTTGTACATAGGGGGCAGTATATAGTCTTTATGTTCTTGAACATAGTGGCGTACTTAGTAGTTTATTCCCTTTACATAGTGGCAGTATTATAGTAGTTTTTATATTCTTGTACATAGGGGTGCAGTATTATAGTAGTTATAGTCCTCTCATGGGCAGTATTATAGTAGTTAAATTCCTCTACATAGGGGCATTATTATGTAGTTAGATTCCTGTACATAGGGGGCAGTAGTATAGTAGTTTTTATATTCCCTGTCCATAGGGGCATATGATAGTATTTATTTCTTTACGTAGGGGGCGGTATTATAGTATTTTATGCCCGTACATCGGGGGCAGTAATTTATAGTTGTTATTATAGTCCTGTACATAGGGGGCAGTATTTATAGTTTATACTTCCTGTACTAGGGGGCAGTATTATAGTAAGTTATATTCCTGTAATAGGTGGCAGTAATTATGTAGTATAATTCCTGTACATATATGGCAGTAATTATGTGTTATATTCCTATACATAGGTGGCAGTATTATAGTAGTTGATATTCCTGTACAAGGGGGCAGTATTAGATAGTTCTTCATCCCTGTAACATAGGGGGCAGTAATATAGTAGTGTATGTGTTCTTGTATCATAGGATGCATGTATTATAGTAGTTATATTCCTGTACATGGGCAGTATTATACTAGTTATATTCTTGTACCTGTGGCATATTATAGTAGTTAATTCCTGTATCATAGGGGGCAGTATTATAGTATTATATTCCTGTACATAGGAGCATTATTATAGTAGTTATATTCCTTTACATAGGAGGCAAGTAATTATAGTATTTATTCCTTACATAGGGGCAGTATTAGAGTAGTTATATTCTTGTACGATAGGGGGCAATAACATATAGTAGTTATATTCCTTTATACATAGGGCACGTATTATCTTAGTTTATATTCCCGTACATAGGGGGCCGTATCTATAGTCGTTATATTCCTGTACATAGGGGCAGTATTATAAGTAAAAGTTTCAATTCTTGTCACATGGGCATATTATAGTAGTTATATTTCTTTACATAAGAGCAGTATTAGAGTAGTTTAGATTCTTGTACATAGGGGCAGTAAGTATATAGTTATTTCCTGTACATAGGGGCAGTATTATAGTAGTTTATTCCTGTAACAGCTGGGGCAGCATTACGTAGTTATATTCTTGTACAAGTGGGCAGTATTATAGCTAGTTATATTACTGGCCATAGGGGGCAGTATTATAGTAGTTATATTCCGTACATAGGGGCATGTTAATAGTAGTTATATTCTTGTAACAGAGGGTGCAAGTATTATCGTAGTTATATTCCTGTACATAGGGGAACAGTATATAGGAGTTATATTCTTGTACATAGAGGGCAGTATGAAGTAGTACATCTTGTACATAGGGGGCTAGTATTATAGTAGTTATTTCCGTACAGAGGGGGCATTATGATGTAGTTATATTCCTGATACTAGGGGGCAGTATTATAGTAGGTATATTCTTGTAATAGGGGGGCAGATTATATAGTTATATTCCTGTAATAGTGGCATATTATAGTGTTAATTCCTGTACATAGGGGCAGTCATTTATAGTAGTTATATTCCTGTCATAGGGGGCATTTATTATATAGTTATTTCTTGTACATGGGGGGCAGTATTTTAGGATTTATTCTGTACATTAGGGGCAGTATTATAGTCTGTTATATGCCTGTACATAGGGGACCAGTATGATAGTATTATTATTCCTGTACATAGGGGGCAGTATTATCTAGTTTAATATTCCTGTAATAGGGGCAGTATTATAGTAGTTCTATTTCTATGTACCTAGGGCAGTATTATAGTATTTATTTCTGTAATATAGGGGCCGTATTATAGTAGTTATATTCCTGTAACATAGTGGGGCAGTATTATTAGTTTATCGTGTACATAGGGGCATATTTATAGTAGTTATATTCCTGTACATAGGGGCAGTATATAGTAGTTTACTTCCTGTACATAGGGGCAGTATTAGAGTAAGTTATATTCTTGCCATAGAGGCAGTATATAGTAGTTATATCTTGTACATAGGGGGCAGATTATAGTAGTTATATTCCTGTACATAGGGGCAGTATTATGTAGTTATATTTCTGTAGATAGGGGGCTGATTATATTAGTTATATTCCTGTACATAGGGGCAGATATTATAGTAGTTTATATTCCTTTACATAGGGGGTATATAGTATTTTTATATCCCTGTACATAGAAAATCAGTAGGATAGTAGGTTAGCCTGACATAGGGGGCAGTATTATAGTAGTTATATCCTTGTACATAGGGGGCCAGTATTATAGTAGTTATATTTTGTACAAGGGACATATTATCGTTAGTTATATCCTGACATAGGGCATTTTATAGTAGTTATATTCCGTCATAGGGGCAGTAATTATAGCGTTTTATAATTCTGTACCTAGGGAGGCAGTATTAAGTAGTTTATTCTTGTACATAGAGGACGTAGTTATGAGTAGTTATATTTCGTTGGTACATAGGGGGCATTATTATTAGTTAATTCTTGGACAAGGGGGCAGTATTATAGTAGTTTATTCTTGTACAAGGGGGCCGTATATAGTAGTTTATATTCTTGTACCTAGGAAGCAGTATTATAGTAGTTATATTCCTGTACATAGGGGCAGTATTATAGTAGTTATATTCCTGTACATAGGGGGCAGTATTATAGTAGTTATATTCCTGTACATAGGGGGCAGTATTGCAGAATAGTTTGTTATGAGAACATTGTTGCCATATGATCCTTTACAATCACATCACTTTTACTTGTTCCTGTGCTGATTATTCACCTTCCTATTTCTTTATGATAATAACATTCATATTTCTGAGGAATTTCTTTTCTTCAAAGTCGGAGTAGAAATCAATATTTAGACTCGTGTCCAGACTAAATCTTAACAATTCAAGCAAAATCTAGTTTTATTTAGAGGTGACCTGTCTCATAAATTACTAGGGGGAAATATTTGGAGTGGTAATTTGTGCAGGTCTCTGGATGTTGGATCTCTGTCCCTCTGCAGAGTAAATACGTGAATTTATGTGCAGGTGGATGAAAGGACCGGTGACACCTCTGACCTCCTCGCTTTGCTTGAGGTTCTGAAACATCGGCTCGGGACTTTTATGAATGACATCTGGTCTGATACCTAGTAAGATGTTCACAACAAGATACATGTTGTCTCTGTCTCAGAACGTCCATGTTGGTCAATATTGGATCCTCGATAACAATTTTTGTACTTGAGGTCCTTAACTGATTAAGGACATTGGACGAAATAGATCGTCCCAATTATGTTGCATTAGGGCGATCTATTTCTATTATAGGGGATGCCTGACTTTTTGATCGCTTACATTTTTTTGGAGGTAAGAGCACTAAAATAGCAGTTTTGAATTAGTTTTTTAGTGTTTATACCCTTCACAATATGGGTAAAATAATGTAATAACTACTACGTGATCCGAAGGACGAAATAGATCGTCCTAATGCGTCCTAATGCAGCTTAATTGGGACGATCTATTTCGTGTCCTTCTTGGGGTTGGGGCGAGGGGTTGGGGGGGTGGGGAGGGTGGGGGTGGGGTGTTTATTGGGGGTGGGTTGTGGGTGTGGGGGGGGGTGGGGCGGTGGGGGTGGTGGGTTGGTGCCAACCCACACCACAGCCCCCAACCCACCCAACCCCCCCCCACCCGCAATTTTTTATTAACCACCACACAAAAACCACAACAAAACCCACCCCCCCCCCCCCCCCCCCCCCCCCCCCCCCCCCCCCCCCCCCCCCCCCCCCCCCCCCCCCCCCCCCCCCCCCACCCCCCCCCTTTTGTTTTGTTTTTTTTTTAGTTTGTTGATTTGTTGTTTTTTTTTTTTTTTTTGTTATGTTTTTGTTTTCCGTTTTTTATTTTTTTTTAACACCCCCACACCGCCCCCCCCCCCCCCCACCGCCCCCCCCCCCCCCCACCCCCCCCACCCCCCCGCCCGCGCTCCCCCCCCCTACCCCCGACCCCACCGCCCCCCCCGTTTTTTGTTTGTTGGTTTATTTTCTTTGGTTTATATTTTTGTGTTTTTTTTTTGTTTTGTTGGTTTTTATTTAGACTTTTTCTTTTGTGATCTTTTTTATTGTTTTTTGGTCTTTTTTTTTTTTGTTTTTTTGTTTTTTATTTTTTCTTGGTTACTCACACCGCCACCACCCGGCACAGTGCCCCATTTTTGTGGTATGAGTAGGGATGCAATATGAAAAGGATTATATGTTTGTTTATATTACACCACCCAACCACCCACCCCCACCACGCCCCAACCCACCCCCACCCAACCCCCCCCACCCCTACCCCACCCCCCCCCCCCGCGAGCACACCCCCCCGACCACCCCCGCCACCACCCACCCCCCCCCCCCCCCCCCCCACAACCCCACCCCCCCCCCCACCCCACCCCACCCCCCCCCCCAACCCCCCCCACCCACCCACAACACCCCCACCCCCCCACCCCCCCCCACCCCCCCCCGACCACCCCCCCACCCCCGCCCCCCTCCCCCCCCCCCCCCCTCCCCTACCCCACCCCTCCCCACCACCCCCCCACCCCGCCCACACCCCCCCGCCCCCCCCCCCCCCCCCCTCCAACCCCAACACCCCCACCCACCCACACCCACAACACACCCCCCCGCCCCCACCCCCCCCAACCACCCACTCCCCCACCCTCCCGACCCCTCCCCACACTCCCCTCCCCCCCCCCCCCCCCCCCCCACCCCCACACCCCCACCCCCACCCAAACTGCTATTTTAGTGTCTTACCATCCAAAAACATGTAAGCGATCAAAAAGTCACCACCACCTCATCCCCTATAATAGTAACAATCTACCTCAAAGAAAAGACAGTACAAAAATTCATAAGAAAGGTGGGAGAGGATACCTTCTCCCGCAAAAAATAAGCCCTAATAATCCTCTTCTGATTGAGGAATAAAAAGCTCTCAGAATATGGCGACTCACGGGAAACGAAGTAGTAAAGTAGTAAAACTTAAGAAAACCTGTATAAATCGTAATATCCTATGGAGTAATTGTATCGTGTGTATTATACTACACGGTGAACGGCGTAAAAGGTGGTTCAAAAACAAGCGGCAAAAAAGCTGTTTGATTCTGTTCCGTTGCAGGAAAGAGTTAATACATTGGAGTCATCTTGATATTTTACGATAAAAATGAAACCATTGGAAAATACAAATCTTACCTCAAAAAAAAACAAGCCCTCATAGACCCATGCCAGATAAAAAATACAAAAAAGTTAAAAAAAACTTAAAAAAAGGTCTGTGTCCTGAAGGTCCTGAAGGCCATTTTAGGTTGTTTCCTTAAGGTGTTAACCAATCATGTATTGTCCACCTATTGTCTCCGATGTCATGTACCGGTACATCCTTGTTGTCTACTCACTTGAACAAAAAGTCAATGATATTTTTCCAACTTTCCATCATTGGAACATCTGAAGGGTCGTCGAAGAACCAAGACCAGATGAACAACTGAAGGGACAAGTCAAAAAATTGTGGCCAATGTCAACATAAAACTTTGGAGCAAAGTTTCTTCCTGGACTTTATGATATGAACACCAGGCTCTATTTTTTCTTCTCATTGATGGTTTTGGTGGACCACGTCAGTCAGGCCCTTGACCGATCAGGGTAACCTCCTTTCTTCTTTGACCTCAAGATGATTTCCAACTGGAGACATTTAGACAAAAATTAAGTGTAGATCTCAAAAGTTGGTCCCTCAAGGTTGCAATTTTGGGACCAGTGTTTGAGCCCACATCCTTGAATCGATGTTTTTGGGACCAGTGTTTGAGCCCACATCCTTGAATCGATGTTTTTGGGTGATCTTGTTTGTTGGAGAAGGTTGACAATAACGGATAAACTCCACCGGAGACCATTGTCGTGGAGATCAACCTTGTCCTTGTTTGGAGTCAGAAAGTTTTTGTGATATCTAAAACCTTTCAATGGAACTTCGAAGGGTCATCCAAGAATCAGGACCAGGGGAGCAGCCGCCAACAATCTTGAAGGACAAGTAGGAGAAGGTTAACCCTGAGGACCATAGCAGGAACATGGAGAGCTTGGCTGAGGAAACATCTCAATGACCTTCAAGGAGTAGAAGTTAATTCTTGAAATAAGACCCTGAGACTGGTTCTTGGTTATTTATGAGTGCGGTCTTCTCCATAGATTGTCGGCCGCTCATGTTGGTGTCAGTTTACACTGTAATTATTACATTCTAGTCAGAACCACATGGCCCAACCATCTAACAGGAGGCCCAAGAATCCGAGAGGTCCAATCTACTACTGAGAGATGGCCCACTCCATGATCATCTAATCCAGTGGTGCCCCCAGGTGTTTGCCGGGGTCGCCCTTCCGTAAACGGTTACCCATGATCCTTTTCTTCTCCTCTGCCGCCTGTGTGTCTTCTCATTCACAACGAGCTGATAAGTGAGGGAGTCATGAATGGAAGACGTGGGGTGAGGTTGGGTGAGCCGCCATCTTGTCGCCCTCTTTCCTCGGCCGTGTCCTTGTAGAGCTATAATACCGCGCTTCCTGGTTGATAAGTTTCTCTGATGATAGTGATGGCGGTCGCTGCGGCCCGCGAGCCAACGCTTCTCTAAACAAACAGACGCTTTCGTTATACGGGGCGCTAATTCCTATAATCACAAACTTCAAGTGCGGCATCAGGGTCTCCAGATACGTCAAATACCGGGATTTGGAGACATCTAAACACCGGCCCCGCTGACAGATGGGCGATTACGTCAGCCCCGAGCTGCTGGGGTCACTTCAAGTCCATGGCAGCACAATCATGTCCAGGGAAAGCTGGGTGACCACAACATGGCCGCCTGCACGG
>WNYA01001855.1:0-57141 GCA_019512145.1 Engystomops pustulosus | reverse complement strand
GTCAAGGTGCTCCTGTAAGTGAATAGCATGCAGTAGAATTACCTAGATGTAAAGGTGCGCCTGTAAGTGATAGCGGTGCAGTAATTTACCTAAGTGTAAAGGTGCTCCTGTCAGTGAATAGTGTGCAGTATACCTAGATTGTAAGGTGCTCCTGTAAGTGAATAGCGTGCCAGTAATACCTAGATTGTTTAAGGTGCTCCTGTCAGTGAATAGTGTGCAAGTTAATACCTAGATTGTAAAGGTGCTCCTGTAAGTGAATAGCGTTGCAGTAATACCTAGAGTGTAAAGTGCTCCTGTAAGTGAACGGTGCAGTAATACCTAGATGTAAAGGTGTGATCTGTGCAGTGAATAGCGTGCAGTAATACCTAGATTGTAAAGGTGCTCCTGTAAGTGAATAGCGTGCAGTAATACCTAGATTGAAGGTGCTCCTGTAGTGACATAGGTGCAGTAAACCTAGATGTAAAGGTGCTCCTGTCAGTGAATAGCGTGCAGTAATACCTAGATTGTAAAGGTGATCCTGTCAGTGAATAGCGTGCAGTAATACCTATATTGTAAAGGTGCTCCTGTAAGTGAATAGGTGCAGTAATACCTAGATTGTAAAGGTGCTCCTGTAAGTGAATAGCGTGCAGTAATACCTAGATTGTAAAGGTGCTCCTGTCAGTGAATAGCGTGCAGTAATACTAGATTGTAAGGGTCCTGTAAGTGAATAGTGTGCAGTACAGTAATACCTGATGATAAAGGTGCTCCTGTAAGTGATAGGTGCATAATAACCTAGATTGTAAAGGTTGCTCCTGTAAGAGAATAGCTTGCAGTAATACCTAGATTGAAGGTGCTCCTGTAAGAGAATAGCGTGCCGTAATACCTAGATTGTAAAGGTGCTCCTGTCAGTGAATAGCGTGCAGTAATACCCTAGATTTAAAGGTGCTCCTGTAAGAGAATAGCTTGCAGTAAAAACCTAGAGCATAAGGTGCTCCTGTCAGTGATAGCGTGCAGAGTAATACCTAGATTGTAAAGGTGCTCCTGTAAGTGAATAGCGTGCAGTAATACCTAGAGCATAAATGTGCTCCTGTCAGTGAATAGTGTGCAGTAATACCTAGATTGAAGGTGCGACTGTCAGTGAATAGCGTTGCAGTAATACCTAGATTGTAAATGTGCTCCTGTCATTGAATAGCCTGCAGTAATCCTAGATTGTAAATATGCTCCTGTCAGTGAATAGCCTGCAGTAAATCCTAGATTGTAAATGTGTCCTGTCAGTGAATAGCGTGCAGTAAACCTAGATTGTAAATGTGCTCCTCCTGCCAGTGAATAGCGTGCAGTATACCTAGATTGTAAAGGTGCTGCTGTCAGTGAATAGCGTGAAGTAATTCCTAGATATAAATGTACGGCTGTCAGTGAATAGCATGCAGTAATACCTAGAACAGGGTCTCCAACTCGCGGCCCGCGGGACAAACATTTTGCGGCCCCCACCTGGAAAAGCCGCCCGCCATGTATTCACGGCGGCGGTCGGGTCGCGCTGCATGGAGAGGCTCACGGGCCCTCTAGCCGGCAGCCTCAAAAAGATAGCGGCGATGGGCGCCGCCATCTTACCTGGGATCGCCGCTCCCCCGGGGCAGCGATCCGTCTCCATGGTAGCCTCGGTCTTCCGTAGACCGAGGCTATTTCGTTTTAACCCCTTCATTACAATGTGCTGATAGCACATTGTAATGAATGAGGGGAAAATCCCCATATACTGCATACTGTAGTATGGCAATATATGATAGGATCGATCAACACCTAGGGTTAAAGTACCCTAGGGAGTCTGAAAAATAGTATAAATAAAAATAAAAAAAAAGTTTTTAAAAAAAAATTATAATAAAAAAAACATTAAATTTCAAATCACCCCCTTTCCCTAGAACTGACATAAATATAATAAAACAGTAAAAATCTAAACACATCAGGTATCGACGCGTCCGAAAATGCCCGATCATAAAATATGATAAAGTTTTTACAATGCGTTAACCCCGTTAGGAAAATAGCGCCCAAAGTCGAAAATGGCATTTTTTGCCATTTTGAAAAATATAAAAAAATCTATAAAAAGTGATCAAAAGGTCGTACAGTCCTAAAAATTGATATAATTGAAAATATTGTCATATTCGCAAAAAATGACACCACCCACAGCTCCGTACACCAAAAAGTATAAAAAAGTTATTAGCGCCAGAAGTTGGCAAAATCAAAAAAAATAATTTTGTACAGGTTTTAATTTTTGTAAAGTTATGAAAAACATTTATAAACCTATACAAATTTGGTATCCCCTAATCGTACCGACCCAAAGAAAACGTAGACATGTCATTTGGGGCGCTCAGTGAAAGACGTAATATCCAGCCCACAAGAAAATGGCGCAAATGCATTTTTCATTGCATTTGGAATTTTTTTCCCGCTTCCGAGTACATGGCATGGAATATTAATACCATCACTATGAAGTGCAATTTGTACGCAGAAAAAAAAGCCGTCTCACAGTCTTACAGTGTAAAAAATAAAAAGTTATAGATTTTTGAAGGTGGGGAGTGAAAAATGGACATGAAAAAACAGGAAAGGGCCGTAACCGGTTAATCCTTCCCTCCGGTACTTGAAAAAGATGAAGTCGCCGCTCTGAACGCACTTGGTGCAAGTCAGAGCGGCGACTTCATCTTCTTCGATGGGAGGGACGGGGAGACAAGTACGGGGGGGAGGGGGGATGGAGTGTCCCTGACTGGGCTCAGTGGTGGTAGGAGCTTGGGACCCCTCGGTGCACAGGACGCGTTCTAGAGAAAACACGTCTCCCGCTCGGGGCTTTCCTTGCGCTGGGAGACGCCCATGACATTTGAATCTGAATAATGAATTTTGTAAGCGCATTTTGTGGGAAAACTTGATGCGGCCCAGCCTTACCCAGAATCTACCTCAGAGGCCCCCAGTAATTGAGTTTGAGACCCCTGACCTAGAACATAAAGGAGCTGCTGTCAGGGAATAGTGTGCAGTAATACCTAGAAAATAAAGCTGTTGTCACAGTATAGTTTTGTTACTGCAGGTTTTTTTTATATATGGAAAGCAGGAATTAAGGGACAGGGACGTGGCTGTGGTGCTGCTGCTGGTGTGATGGAGCTGATGATGCAGGATGGTGTGGGTTCCTTCTGCTCCAGGTTCCTCTTGGTACAAGTAAGCGCCAAGGTGGCGGTGGTGCATCCCATTCTATTGGATTATCCTCCCTACGCTAATCCTCATTTGGAAGTGCAGAGCCCTCCAACTCACTCCATTTTCGAAGTACCAAAGCCATTACAGCCACAAGTCAGTCCTGCTGTTGATGACTCTCCTAGCTGTGACCCATCCCCCTGCCCATACATAACCATAGTTTTTTTTGTCTAAGTTTGCATGAAAAGTGTCTTGGATCTTGTATTTATTAAATGTTTTTGCGCAGCAATTTTGTCGCGGTTGCATTTTGTCCAGGAAGAGAAACTGCCATGAAGACAGAAGCATTGGTTTTCATATATCAAGGCCGTAGTATTCCACGATTCAAGAAACTTTTATGGAGGAGGAGGGTGAGGGGGACCATCAGAAGAGACACCGATGACGATGGATGAAACACAACCGTGTTCCGTGTGTAGAAGGATGAACATCAACCATAGTGGGAGGAGAAGGGTTCCTTTTTATTTTTTACTAACAATAAAAAAATATACTGAAAACCCTTAAGAGTGTAAAGCCATAGAGACGCTCATATGACTTCTATGGGGATTGAGAAGAGGGTGCTAGGGGTACTAGAGCCTTAGAAGGATTCCCCACCAAGAGATGAAGAAATGAAAAAATTCCGAATCTCCCGTACAGTTTTTCCTAGACCATCCCCCGCAGCACAGCAACAAGCCCGAGTTTGCGACATGTAGAATTGCGCAGAAAGGAAATGGAGAGTGTTACTGAAAACATAATCAAAATGCTAATTTTCCAATGATTACCTAAAATTGAGGCCATCTGTTCTCGCCAGCAGAAATAAGGTGAGGATTTTACATTTCCATAAAGGGATATTGGTGTCTCATCCTCATCTCACACTCCGTCCTAGAGGGATTTAAAGGGAAACTAAACCTGGATATCAGGTGCCCTGAATAAAGGAAGATAACACTCGCAATTTACATGGAAATGATTCAAAATTTCAATTTCCAGGGGTAGGGGGATTGGGCCAATTTGAAAAGTAAGTTTTCTTCAAGCTCAGGTTACGAAAAGAACACAAGGAACTTTGGTTTGAAGCCTCTCGTGATGTGGTGGGTGAGCGCCAATTCTTACATCAGGGCATGTGGACCCCCGGGATATTGAATAGGTTGCATCATTGTAGTTTATTTGGTGCTAAAGCGGGTATCATCACCAACCCTTGGCAACATGTAACGCTTCACCTTTACAGGGGAAGTGAGCAAAGCTCTACACAACCAACTATATAATTTTGGAACCACTGTTCCACCCTCCCAGTTTGACTTTGGGCAACTCCATAAGATTCAACGACTGGTAAAGTTCAGGAACAGTAGCAGCTAACCCAGAAGAGTCAAGAGTGTATATAAGCATCTGGGAAGCATAAGAGGATAGGCAGACAAAAGCTTGGGTGGGGTGGGGCAGGTGGAGTCCTAGGTAGCGAGGTTGGAGTCATGTCAAGCCGAGCAGGAGGTGTTGAAAGTCAGTCATCAAGCGGTCACCACCAAAAGTCAGCAGAAAGAAAGGGGAACTAATCTGAAGACGGTTGAGTTTCCATAGCAGAGTCAAATCACAGAGGATAGATAGCACAAGACCCCTTTGCAGGACACATAGGGAACTTTGTCAGAACCTGTCAGCAAACCGGCAAACCACAACCAGGCTTGGCACTAGCTGTCATACAAGTAAGTGGTGGCGAACTCACCCTGGGACGTCCCTGCGGACTAAGGCCCTGCCTAAAGCAGATGAACCGCCCTGATAAGGGCAAAACCCACTATCAGGAACTTACTGACGGACCCTTGAGTGACCCTACAAGATGACAAGAAAACCTACTGTCTGGCAGCTGCTGGAGGGTGGAGCGGACAGGTAACCGAATACAGGTATAGACCAGTGTTTAACCAGAGTTAACACAAGGACTGAGACAGGGAAAGGGAATAACACTAGGAGGTAAACGATACTGAGGGACAAACAACAGATACAGGATTTCAGGCAGGTTATACACAGTCAGGTCAAGATCAAGCGGGTATATACAGGTCAGGTCCAGATACAGGCAGACAAGCGGAGAAAACAAAACCGGGTCAAAACCAAGGTGGCTACAGAATTGGATACAAAACACAGAAAAAAAACAAGATAGCAAGAGCACTAGATGCCACAGGTAAGAACTTGAAGAAAACCAGCCAGGTATGATGGAATGGGCAAGTATATAAGGCCATTCCCGAACACGCCACCAGTACACTGGGGGAACTGTCCATCGGCTAGTAACCTGCGGGCAGGACTAAAAACAAGGAGCAGGGTGTGGTCAGTTAATACCAAACACAAGCAGTAAGTGCAGTTCAACACAAATAATCTGCGGATAGAGCGATGTTCAGGCACCGGACGTTACAGACTTATTTACTAAGGATCCGCAGATCGCACTCTCGTCAGACTTTCCAACGTTTTTGGGTTTGCTCGGCAGAGAGTAGGATCTGAAGTCCAGGGAACTTTTGCTAGGAAATAGGAACCACATAACCAGAAGCTGTCAGAGATTGACCATGGACTTTAACATATGGCTGCTTATATGGCATCCAATATGATGAGATCCACCCATGATATCTGGAACCCGTTGCTGACTATCTTTATAAGGTCAAGGTTATGGTGGTTTTCGAATTTTCCCTAAGAACCTTGTGTAGCTCATTTAGAACCAATGACTTCACAGGTGTAGATGAATGGTCATTGACATGGTGGAACCTTTATTTTCTGAGTTTTGTATTGATGAATGTGGTAGAAGATGAAGGGTCCTCTAAAGGACAGATATATATAATATATAAAACCCAGAAGCCCAGGATCTTAAAAAAAAACCTAATAATAACATTCAAAGAAAACTAAAAACTAGAAGTCCAATTCTTACAATTCTGGTGATAGATTTAAAACTTTGAGAAGAAATCCTTCAGGGGACACATATAAGAACACAGTAAATCCCATCAGATTCCATCTGGCATGAAGTTTCTTGTGTTGGATTGGTTGGACAGATGGGTTTGACAGAGTTTTGACTTTGAATTTGTGCTTGCGTTATTTGGCAACTGTTCTTGTGAGGTCATGGATATACAAACCTATGGAAGCATCTGGCAATGATGGCACATGGAGAAACATAGCGTCATAAAAAGATTAGGAAACAAATACACTGAATACAAAGATAAAGTTTAGTGAATAGTAAGTAACTTGATCAAGTAGTCATCATGGGCTCTCTAGGTGTAAAGCTGAAGATCCTCAAGTGGGCACAAATCAGCCCCATAAATTATCTCCAGTACCCAGGTAGTAGAAGTTATGGGGGTAGTGATTAGAGTACAACAAGGCAGGTTACAAGGGAAATAAGGGCTGGGAAATGTCAAATATCTTTGATC
This sequence comes from Engystomops pustulosus, assembly GCA_019512145.1. Classification (NCBI taxonomy): domain Eukaryota; kingdom Metazoa; phylum Chordata; class Amphibia; order Anura; family Leptodactylidae; genus Engystomops; species Engystomops pustulosus. Next base: position 50,581 of record WNYA01001855.1, on the reverse strand, counting down.
TACCTGAAATGTTTGCATGACTTAGTCTTCACTGTTCTAAACACAGTTGTGTGTGTGGGAAGCTTGAATGAGATTAAGATGGGGAATAGCGCTGGGAAAAAGGATTCCACTAATGGGACATCGCTCAGATTGAAATGTCACACCAGAAGCAACATCGTCATCGGAGCAATCACTCGACACGGGCGGATTACGGATTAAGGTGTGTGGGGGGCCCCTGGGCACAAAATACTGGTGGAGGTCACCATTAGAGAGCAACATACAACTCCTCCGCTCAATCTATGTACTACTTTCCCACCAGTAATATGAATCTACCTAAAGCCACCAACACCCCCCCAGTAATACATATATATAACAGCCCTTCGCCCCCAGACAGTAATACATATATATACGCGCCTATACCCAACAGTATAACTTTAATACAGCCGCACTCGCCCCCGTAATAACATATATACAGCCACCTCATATCCCGTAATACATCCCACATAAACAAGACCGAACATCACCCGGCCAGTAATCATATACAGCCAGCCCATGATAACAAGAAGGAGCAGGGAGGGGGAAAGTGCAGTTCAAGAAGGCGGGGTCAAAAACAAAAGTCAGCAGAACGGGAAACAAATTGACGAAGATTGAGTTTCCATAGCAAAAAGGTCAAAATCACAGAGGAGCTAGATGGCCACAAGGACACCTGTGAGAGACAATGGACTTTATCCAGACACGCGTCCAGCAAAACCGTGAACCACAACCGACTTGGCGTAGGCTTGCAGGGCGGGGAAGGTCAAATATCTCTTGACTATGAAATGTTGCCGATGTAGTCTTCCACGTCTTAAAACACCGTTGTGTGTGGGGAATCTGAAATGGATTGAAGTAGTGGGGAAATAGTCTTGTGGATCATCTAAGAGATAACCTAAGGGCATCGGCCGCTAAGATTAAATGGGTAGGCTCCATTACCATTGTAGCAGAGACTACACTTCCTCTGTCTAATAGTACTAACTTTCCACCAGGAAGACTAACATACACACCAACCCCCCAAGTATACATATATATACAGCCGGAATTGCCCCCAGTACATAATATAGATACAGCTGCCTATCCCCACAGGAATACATTGTATATACAGCCGCCTCGCCCCCCGTAATACATCTATATACAGCTGCCTATCCCCACAGTAATTACACTCGATATACAGCCGCCTCGCCCCCCGTAAGACATATAATATACAGTCACCTCATCCTCCAGTTAAGTAAGACATCGATTTACAGCGCATCACCCCCCCAGTAATACATATATTATACAGCCGCCTCACACCCAGTAATACCTCTCATAGAGCCGCCGTCATCGCCAGTGCATGAATCTACATACAGCCGCCTAATCCCCCCACCCAGAATTACATCTACATACAGATGCACAACCCAGTATTACATCGAGATACAGCCGCCTCAGGCCCAGTAATACATATAATATTACAGCACTTTCAATCCCCAGTAATACATCTACTACAGCTTGCCCTTAACCCCGGAGAATACATCTAGATACAACCGCTCAGGACCCCAGTAAAAAAACATATATACAACTCCTCCTGCCCAGACAATCTCCCCCGTCCAGTGCTATCTTCCCCTGCCTAGTAACATCAATCCACACCCCCTGCCACAGCCGCATGTGTCAGGAAGCCAATGTCCCCTGTATGCGACCAGGCGCTATGGCAGAGCAGGGAAGTACTTCCTCAGACCAAAAGGTACTGGTGGAGAGATTAAATAGAGGAATATTAGTGGCGATTGCACACACGTGGTCGGGGCCTTCTTAAAGGCAAGATGGTGGGCACTGTGGCCGCACACCCCATCACCACCCTTTAATCCGACCAGGGATAGTCTTAAGGGATGATCATAGGTCATCCCCATCATCCCACTAGTGACACATTCTGACCCAGTCCAACATTGTGGCCAGGTACTATGGAAAACCAAATAGGTCAACTATGGACAGCTCTGGTTTGATCCAAAGTCTTTGCAAATTTGTATCATGAATTATCTTACGGCTTAACCAAAAGTTTTGTTGGACAATGTAGGCAAAGCTTTAAAATTAAAGTTCTAAAAGGAAAACTGTAATCTATAAAAACAACAAAAAAAAAACCAATTTCATTAAAGTGGAAAATTGTGTCATGACCGCAGGCAGAAAAATCGAACATTTAATGAATCACAGTTATTTATTAGAGATGTGTATTGGAACAAGTGTTGATTCCGCGTGAGGGACCGAATTTACATTTATATGGGTCCGACCGGAGCGGGAGAGGAGAGACAATCATTATGCAATGGCCCTGGCAGATGTGCCTGTATTAATATTCGGATCACCCTAAAATGCTCTTGAGCGGCGGAACGCCCTGCTGCACCCCCGCTGCAAACATAAAGCAAAGGTGCTGATTCCAGGAAAACGATAAACTTGCATACTGGTAATCAAATGGCGAAACAACGACACCAGCAATCTAGTGTTTCTTTTAAACATTTTTGGAAGTAATACTATGAAAAAAATGACATTTCCTCAGCTACCAGCCATGGTGGGTTCCATGCCCAAAACTCTCCACATCTGAGGTGACGGAAAGGGCGAAGAAGCAGGGCCCTTGCTCAAGGAGTAGAGTTAGATCAAGATAAGATAATGGACTAGAGATGGCGAGTATACTCGTCGAGCTTGTTGCTCGTTCGAGAATAAGGTTACTCGAACGGCTCGTGCTCGGACGGGTATTTCCCTCTGCTCGAGATCGAGCCATTTACTTAAAAAAAACAAGCGCAGAACATGACAGAATAGAATCAACACGTGAACACAGGATCATTTATTGAAAAACAAAGTGGAAGACTAGATTCACGTCCGACGTGCAGTAATACCTAGATTGTAAAGGTGCTCCTGTAAGTGAATAGCATGCAGTAATACCTAGATTGTAAAGGTGCTCCTGTAAGTGAATAGCGTGCAGTAAAACCTAGATTGTAAAGGTGCTCCTGTCAGTGAATAGCGGTGCAGTAATACCTAGATTGTAAAGGTGATCCTGTCAGTGAATAGCGTGCAGTAATACCTATATTGTAAAGGTGCTCCTGTAAGTGAATAGCGTGCAGTAATACCTAGATTGTAAAGGTGCTCCTGTAAGTGAATAGCGTGCAGTAATACCTAGATTGTAAAGGTGCTCCTGTCAGTGAATAGCGTGCAGTAATACCTAGATTGTAAAGGTGCTCCTGTAAGTGAATAGTGTGCAGTAATACCTAGATTGTAAAGGTGCTCCTGTAAGTGAATAGCGTGCAGTAATACCTAGATTGTAAAGGTGCTCCTGTAAGAGACTGTACTTACATTATAAGAGGCTGTAATAGGACACGCGGCACCATGTAGCCCAACAATTATGCAATTAAAGACGACCTTTCATCACTTTTCACGTGTGAAAATGATAACAGGTGCTGTACATAATACTCCACGTTATTTGTAAGGTATTTGTATGTCCTTGCCATTTCTTCTCTGCCTCTCCTCGTACATTACCTCTATGTAGTTTAGTTCCCCAGGTTGTGACCCCGGGAAGGCCAGGAGGTGACTTACTGGGAATTCTCTGATCGTTGGTCAATTGTAAAATATGTATCACTAGCAGTTAAAGTCACATTATTCCAGAGGTACCTACCTCCATCATCATCTTCTGTCCACTTCCACCCACCCATCCAGCCATCATCCACCCTATCCATCCATCCTGTCCATACATCCACCCATATATCCACCCATCCATCCATCCATCCATCACAGCAGTAGAGTCAGAGGGGTGAGTGGAGCTTTATGTACTTGAATATTGTTGTTCCTCTCCTTGCTATTGTATTACCAGAAGCTTTGGTTTATTTATATATCTACTGCTCCCTGTTATCAGCCATTTCATGCTGGTTTGGACAGGCTGACTGCCGGAAGGCAAATATAAGCTACTGCTCCCTGTTATCAGCTTTTTCATCCTGGCTAGAGGCTGACTGTAGGAAGGCAAATACAAGCTATTGCTCCCTGTTATCAGCCAGTAATGTCACAATTTTGCTGGTGACACTGAGGCATCATCAGCCACTTCTTTTATTACGATCCAGCGCTGATATAAGATGCCAGTGTTAGGTGAGTGGCTCTATAGGTCGTCGCATACATTGAGGCAGATGTACACATTCCTCTGACTCACATTTTGGCTTCTGTTTGCAGTTTTTTTTACACTTCAGAACAGAATGTTTTGTGCAGAATAAATATAAACCATAATGACAGAACATTTCACGTCTGTCCAGGATGAGCCCCAGGATCCTCACTAGTTACATCCCTCATTACTGGTCTATGAGGTCTCATCCTCTACTATACAATATTGTATTCAGTGTCCTCCATGGATACATTGTTTTTTTTAGATTGTTAATATTTGTTTGTGCCATTTGTTTCTTTCATCTGAATGAGGTTGTTTTAGCATCAAAGGTGGATTGCATTCATATTAGTCAGGGTGACAGCTTTGAAGAGCTGGTCCAATAATCTAAGCATGCAGCTCAATCAGGTTACAACAAAAAGTTTGTCAACTTCTGTTTTAAAGGGAACCTGTCAGCAAACTGCAGCCAGTTTTATGTATTGTCCCTGGAGAGATCTGTAATCAGACCTTTGTGTATGTTGTTAATAACAGCAGGACTGTGAAATATGAATTTATATTCCAGGATTTTAGCTTCATCAAGTGCACTGGGGGCGTTTCCTCACACTGATGTGCTCTGTGCTCTCTAAAGACAGTGTTATGTATTGTTCCTGGAGAGATGTGTAATGAGACCTCTGTGTATGTTGTTAGTAGCAGCAGGACTGTGAAATATGGATTTATATTCCAGGATTGTAGCTTTTCCAAATTTCCTCACACTGCAGTGCTCTGTGCTCTCTAAAGACAGTGCTAGGAATTGTCCCTAGACAGATTTGTAATGATAATTTTGTTGTTAGTAGCAGCAGGACTGTGAAATATGGATTTATTTTCCAGGATTTTAATAACTGGAAATGTGTTCTCACGCTGCTGTGCTCTGTACAATAAACTGCTCCACAACCACCTCATGCTACTAACATAGAGCCAATAGTGATAAGTAGAAAACATACTACCTTCATTACATCCAATAGTCCATGGAAACCAGCAGTGTTTTTCTCTAGCCCAAGTGCTCTGTAGGGGTGGACTTAGAATATTTTAGAACCCAAACTGTGCATCAGCACCCGAGTACATTCACCGAGCACAGAGCACCCAAGTACATTCACCGAGCACAGAGCACCCGAGTACATTCACCGTGCGGTGGTTGTGGAGCAGTTTATTGTACAGAGCACAGCAGTGTGAGAACACATTCCCAGTTATTAAAATCTGGAGAGCCCCAGAGCACCGATACTTCACCGAGCAACAGCATCACCCGAGCACATCATTCACCTGAGCCACAGAGCACACCGGTACACTTCACCGAGCACAGTCGCACCGAGACATTCACCGAACACAGCGACACCAGTACATTCATCAGCACAGAGCACCCGAGTATAATTCACCGAAGCAAACTGGCACCGAGGGCAATCAGGCACCAGCAGGTACATTCACCGAGCACAGCGCAGCACCCGGTATACTCATGTCACCGAGCACAGAGCACCCGAGTACATTCACCGAACACAGCACACCCGAGCACATTCACCGAGCACAGAGCACCCGAGTACATTCACCGAGCACAGCGCACCCGAGTACATTCACCGAGCACAGCGCACCCGAGTACATTCACCGAGCACAGCGCACCCGAGTACATTCACCGACCACAGAGCACCCGAGTACATTCACCAAGCACAGCGCACCCGAGCACATTCACCGAGCACAGAGCACCCAAGTACATTCACCAAGCACAGCACACCCGAGTACATTCAACGAGCACGAGTGTATTTCTACTGCGAATTATAGAAAAAAAAAACACAATTATATACATATCATATGAGCAAGAGCCCCCCTTAATGTAATGTCTACTGTAGAGCCCCCTTTTATGTAATGTCCACAGCAGAGCCCCCTTTAAATTTAATGTCCACAGAAGAGCCTCCCCTTTAAGGTAATGTCCCTGCAGAGCCCCCTTTATTTAATGTCCACAGAAGAGCCTCCCCTTTAAGCTAATGTCCCTGCAGAGCCCCCTTTAGTTAATGTCCACAGAAGAGCCTCTCCTTTAACGTAATGTCCCTGTGGAGCACCCCTTAATGTAATGTCCACAGCAGAGCCCCCCTTAATGTAATGTCCACTGCAGAGCCCCCCTTAATGTAATGTCCAAAGCAGAGCCCCCCTTTATGTAATGTCCACAGCAAAGCCCCCTTTATGTAATGTCCACTGCAGAGCCCCCTTTTTGTAATGTCCAGTGCAGAGCCCCCCTTTATGTAATGTCCACAGCCAGGGCTGGATTAATGGTGGTGGGGGCCCCTGGGCGCAAACTGGTGGGGGCCCTTCCAACAATGTTTTTGGAAGTATATAGCCTGCCAGACCCCTGTAGTATGTAGCCTGCCAGCCCCCTGTAGTATGCAGCCTGCCAGCCCCCTGTAGTATGTAGCCTGCCAACTGGTGGGAGCCACTTAAAAAGTGAAAGTGGCGGGGGCCCCGGGGCTTGAGCCCCATGAGCCCCTCCTTTAATCCAGCCCTGTCCACAGCAAAGCCCCCTTTATGTAATGTCCACTGCAGAGCCCCTTTTATGTAATGTCCAGTGCAGAGCCCCCCTTTATGTAATGTCCACAGCAAAGCCCCCTTAATGTAATGTCCAATGCAGAGCCCCCCTTAATGTAATGTTTGCAACAGAGCCCCCCTTTTATGTAATGTCTACTGCAGAGCCCCCTTTAATGACATTTCCACAGCAGTGTTCCCTTGATTTTTTTGAGCAGTGTAGTTTACAGAACATACAAAATGTATCCATAATATATTCATAGAACCTGTGCATTACAACATACAATGAGTATATGAGACGTGTATAAAATACATAAACATATAAAATATATACATAATGTACACAGAACCCGTCCCCTATATACAGCAGATACGTATAAACTGAATATCCTGTATGTAGAAAGATCCTAATACTTAAAATTGACGGATCACTTCTTTCCATGATCTCGCATCTTATTTAAAGCCTCTCAATTTTCGGCTCGTGGCATAGACATGAATTATATATAGAATGCGTTATAAATAAAAGAGCGCAGAGCGAGAGCCGGACGCCGTGTGCCGATCTGGTGTCTAAGTGTCTTATATATTAAGAACTTTACATTGTTATGTCTTCAGGATCTTAATGAACTCCGATGTGTAAAGTGAAATTGTTTCACATGTCAGAGGTTTACCCTCTAGAACAGGATAAGAGTGCCCCCTACTGGACACCACCTGTCACTGCGCTCCTGCTGAGCTGAGAGCAGAAGGGGTGGGGAGGTTGACAACTATTTGGTAAATTAGGAATAGGAGGACATGGAGATGACGCTACAATGTAGACACTGTAATTTCTGGAAATGTCATGTTTTGAAGGGAATTTTCTTTAAATGACCTTTTTTTTTCTTTTGCAGAGAGATTTCTAACCAAACTTTTACTATTTCTTTACATGTCCGATATCTTCGAAGCACAAAATGTTAATTATATTCTAAATCCATAAATATTGGCTGCAGGAGCCGGGGCTTACTGAGAACATTTATCACCCCTGGAAGAAATCATTTTCTGGAGACGTCTCAGACAGATCTGTGCAAGAACCTGGGCAACAGCAGCACCTTGTAGTGGGACCTAGCAGCAGCACCTCAAAAGAGCACCTCGCAGCAGGTCAGCAGAGCAGCACCTCGGAGGAGGACATTACAGCATGACATAGCAGCAGGACATTACAGCATGACCTAGCAGCAGGACATTACAGCAGGACCTAGCAGCAGCACCTCAAAAGAGCACCTCGCAGCAGGTCAGCAGAGCAGCACCTCGCAGGAGGACATTACAGCATGACCTAGCAGCAGGACATTACAGCAGGACCTAGCAGCAGCATCTTAAAAGCAGCACCACCCAGCAGGACATCATAATAACAGCTCTTAACACCTCACAGCTGAATCTAACTACAGCACCCCGCAGCAGTATCTCACAGCAGCACCCGGCAGCAGTACCTCACAACAGCATCTCACCACAGTACTTGACAACAGCATCTCACCGCAGTACTTGACAACAGCATCTCACCGCAGTACTTGACAACAGCATCTCAATGCAGTACTTGACAACAGCATCTCACCGCAGTACTTGACAACAGCATCTCACAGCAGCACCTTGCAGCAGGGCTTCACAACAGCACCTCACAGAAACACCTAGTAGCAGCACCTTGCAGCGGTATCTCAAAGCAGCACCTTGTAGCAGGACCTCACAACATCACACAGCAGCACCTCACAACAGCATCTCACCGCAGTACTTGACAACAGCATCTCTCCGCAGTACTTGACAACAGCATCTCACCGCAGTACTTGACAACAGCATTTCACAGCAGCACCTCACAACAGCATCTTGCAGCAGTATCTCACAGCAGCACCTTGCTGTAGGACCTCACAACAGCTCCTTGCTAGAGCACCTAGCAGCATCTTACGGCAGCACCTCACAGAAGCGCCTTGCAGCAACATCTCGCAGCAGCACCCTACAGCAGTATCTCACAGCAGCACCTTGCAGCAGCACTTCACAACAGCACCTCACAGAAACACCTAGTAGCAGCACCTTGTAGCAGCACCTGACAACAGCATCTCACCGCAGTACTTGACAGCAGTATCTCACAGCAGCATCTCACAGCACTCCATAATGTACAGCAGCTCATAAATGGTCTAATAAAATCTTTTTTTACATGAATCTCAAAAACCCCTTTAAGATCCAAATGCCCCTGGCATTAAAGGGGTTAATTCAGTGTTTTGCGATGACACATCCTCTACTTATTCTGATTTATCGGTAAATGATGTAATTATTGTAATGAGGAAAATTCCGGTAATAATCACAGCGCACACCCCTGAGGAGAGAATCTGGGGGGAGGAGGGGGCTCATAGTCAGAATATTTGCCTCATTGGAGAGGATTGGACGTGGCGGCAGCTTCTCCGCTTTGTACAGGTGATAATAGAGGAAGCGACAATCTCCCTTATATTTCCTGCTCATACATGAAGCTGTTATCTCCACAACAATGAATCACCCCCCCCCCCATCCATCATCATACAAGGCAGAACATGCAGATAAGGCGCAGGAGTGGGGGCTCCGCGTCAGCAGCAGAGAGATGTACCACAGAAGATTTAAGGGTTCCCAAACATCATTAACCTCTTTCTTATATGCAAATTAGTACAAGCAGCTCATAAGATCCCATGTAAGAGACCTAATGGCAGGAAATGAACACAGAGAAATTATTTAACCCTTCAATATTCCTTGTTCTAATCATTATTACCTGCAATGAAAATTCAGAGTCCGCTAAAAGACACATTTACTTATCCGGTCCATTCGCGATCCAGCGGCGCGTTCTGTGTGGAGGATTCGGGTCTTTCGGCGATTCACTAAGGCAGTTCCTCCGATGTCCATCAGGTGTCGCTGCTGCCCTGAAGAGCATCGGAACGCACTGGAGTTCACCAAGCCTGGCCGGGTGAAGGTAGGCGCGTGCCCAGCGACAGTTTTTTTTTTAAATGCGGCGGTTTTTCCGAATCCGTCGGGTTTTCGTACAGCCAAGCCCCCCCATTTCCGTTGCGTGCACGCCGGCGCCAATGCGCCATAATCTGATCGGGCACGCCAAAAACCTGGGGTTATTCAGGAAAAATCGGCGCAAAGCGGAAAAATTTGAGTAACCCGCCGTAAAAACGTGATTTTGGCCCTTAGTAAATGACCCCCATTGGGGCTTATTTACCAAAGGTCCCATGGCCGCATTTCCGTCGGGTTTTCCGACTTTTTGGGGATCGCACCACCGAGACAGGCATTTAGAAGGGGATTGTGTCGCATGTGATCGGATTTTGCCGCATCGGCGCTGGCTTTCATGTGACAGTAATCGAGGGGCGTGGCCGTCGGACGATCCAACAGATTTGGACTGAGCGCTGGATTTAACATTTAAATTATGTGTCGCAAGACAATGCACTTACATGCACCGAGAAGAAGATGGTGAACTCCAGTGGACCTCAGCAGGGAGGGACACATGCTGGATATCAGGTGGAAGATCTTAGTGAATTGCGCCGGAGTCCATGATCGTCGAACAATGCATGGCGGGGATCGCGACAGGACCGGGTAAGTAAATGTATCACATTGTACCACATTAAGGGAGCCAAGGCTAAAAGTTTACTTAAACCCTTGGGAGATAAAATCACAGTGGGACCCTCTGTACAGAGAAGTAAAAACCCACTGTCGTGTCTGAGAAGTTTATACATGAAGAATATTCTCTCATAGACATCAGTGCAGCCTGTGCTCAATGTTAGCGTTCATGCCTCCCATACAGCGGGTCCTATGTGGCACATCTTACATATATCATGATACTTGCTCACATAATGGGGCTCATTTACTAAGGGTCCGAATCGCGCACTTTCGTCGGATTTCCTGAATATTTCCCCGGGATTTTGGCGGACACGATCGGATTGTGGCACATCGGCGCTAGCTTTCACGCGACAGAAATCGGGGGCGTGGCCATTGGAAAACCCGACGGATTCAGAAAAAACGCAGAATTAAAAAAAAATTTGTGTCGCAAGAATAGCACTCACATACAACGGGACAAAGAAGGGGAACTCTGGCGGACCTCAGCGCAGCAGTGACACCTAGTGGATATCAGGTGCACGACCTTAGTGAATCCTGGCAAGCTCCGAATCAACGTCGGAGAACGCGCCGCGGGATCGTGACTGGACCGGGTAAGTAAATGAGGCCCATTGTACCTATAGCTGGATTGTTTTAATAGAAAGTTATAAATAAGAACCTATAGAAACCAAAGAGAAGAAAATTTCAGCTTCATATTTTGTTTGAAAAATTTTAGGGAAACTATCATAGATAACCGTGAAGCCTGTGTTGCTGTTATTTCTAATGTTTCCTTTACAGCAGGTCCCTGGTTTGGCTCCTGAAAAGGTTCAAGAAGAGGTTACATTATAGATAAATATGTAGTGGGATCCTCACAATGTGGGACTGTTTAATGCCTGATCACGCCATACAAAGAAAGGGGCCACCAGGCATAGACCGGGGCCCCCAGGGAGAGGACAGTATATCCCCCTCCTTCTCCAATCACAGAGGAGGGATCTGACCAGGAAGAAGCAGTGGCACAAGGGAGCACTTGGATCCCTGCTTCCCCTGCTCTACTTACAATTCACAGACTTCCATTGTGCAGCGGTCTGTGAATTGTAAGTAGAGCAGGGGAAGCAGGGATATACAGGATATACAGGCAATGTGTGATCACGCATCCACCAGTGCTGGGTCTGCTGAAGTTTTTTTTAATCTATGAGTGAACTGATACTGGTGGGGGGCTGGGACTAATAGCTACTGTGTGTGGCACTATGACCAGTGGCTACTGTAGGGGACACTATGACCAGTGGCTACTGTGCGTGGTGCACTATGACCAGTGGCTACTGTAGGGGACACTATGACCAGTGGCTACTATAGGGAGCACTGTGACTAATGGCTACTGTTGAGGCACTTGTTCTTGCCTACTGTGGGGGACACTGTGACTTGGCTACTGTGGAGGATACTGGGACTTGGCTACTGTGGAGGATACTAGGACTTGGCTACTGTGGAGGATACAGGGACTTGGCTACTGTGGAGGATACTGGGACTTGGCTAATGTGGAGGATACTGGGACTTGGCTACTGTGGAGGATACTGGGACTTGGGACTTGGCTACTGTGGAGGATACTGGGACTTGGCTACTGTGGAGGACACTATGGGGCAGATTTACTTACTCGGTCCTGTCGCGATCCTGCGGTGTCAGGATTCGAGTCTGCCGGGATTCACTAAGATCGCGCGCCCGATTTCCTGCATCGATCGCTTTCGCGCCGAGGTCCGCTGGAGTTCACCTTCTTCTTCCCGGTGCTTGTAAGTGCGTGTCTTGCGACTCAATTCTAAATGTTATATCTTGCGCGTTGTCCGAATCCGTCGGGTTGTCTGACAGCCACGCACCCCGATTTATGTCACGTGCAAGCCGATGCGCCAAAATTCGATCGCGTGCGCCAAAATCCTGCTGCGATTTGCCACAAAACGGAAATCGTCAGGAAACCCGACAAAAATGCGCTCGCTCCACGGACCCTTAGTAAATGAGCCCCTATGACTTGGCTACTGTGGGAGACATTGTGACTTGTGAGGCCTATATATCGGCTTCTGTGGGGTTCCGGGTACTATATTGGCTACTGTGGGGCTCCTGTGACTATATTGGATACTGTGAAGGAACTCTAGAGTCAAAGTGGAGAGTCAATGTCATTATATTGGCTACTGTGAGGCCCATGTTGTTATATTGGCTACTGTGGGCATATTTGTAGTGATTTTGGTTCTTGTAACGCATTGAGGACAATACCTGCTCACACACTGTATGTAGTACATGATGGCTGCACCATAAAGATGTAATACAAATGATTTTCCAGTCGCTGTTTGGTTCAAGCTTCATCTTTAAAGACCCTTAAATGTCACCCACCACGGCCCGGGCGCGGTTGAGATGATCTGCAGTGATATTAATGAATTGATGTTGGCGCTGACTTTTACCATTGATTTATGGGCTCGTTCTCCATCATATGCAGAGTGGACGGGAATGAGAAGCGGCTTCGTAGTCAAGCATTAAAGGGTAAGGGGGCGACTCTGTATTCAGTCCGCAGGTCCACACATCAATATCATAGAGGATGATATACGATACAGGAAGAAATGCATCATGGGAGGTAGGACAAAGACTGCAGACCCATATACACGGGATTTACACCACTATAGGGCTTTACTAATACCACTGTACATAATACAGGCTCTGACTAGTATATAGCTCAGCATCGCCACAGTGTGTAATTATGTGTCAGCTTGTACTGTTCTAATTGCATTATATTCATGAACAAGGAGGCTCTGGATATATACAGTTTGGTGTGATTTTGCAGTTTGTTCAAACACGTGTCCTGCTGCTCCATTCAACTGTATGTAGTGTCTGAAATTGCCAATCACAGCGCTGGGATATATCTGGCGCTTTCATTCACTTTCTGAGGAAGTGCTGGAGCTGCGCTCAGCGTTTTCCAGTTCTCTCTTACAATCAAAGTGACAGGACCCATGCTTCTCCCGTTTCTGAGAATGGGACTACCGTTCTCCAGATTAATGGGGATCCCATTTTCATGATTGGGGTCTCTGTAAGTTTTACCCACCAATAAAATATGATCCTTTACCCTGTGGTTAGATCACAACTTAAATAGTTGGTACAACCCCGTAACGGCTTCATACACTGTGCATGAATTGTGTTTAGGAGCGCAGTGGGGAGAGGGGGAGAGTTTCTCCTCATATGTTTTTACACTGAAACACTAGCGAATGAGATTTTAGACTTAGCCTAGTGTATGAACACAGCCTTATCAGTAGTAACACTGTATCTAATGGTAACTGTACATTGTAACAATAACCTGTTATTCTAGTGGCTCCCATTCCCCTCCTGTGATTTTTAGCCTCCCCCTTCTTCATTAGGGCTACACAGAAAGGGACCGAATGTGTAATCTAGATTATTAAGAGTTTTTTGTTCCTGTGTGTTGCATATTATTCATGCCCCCGCGTACCTCTCCTGCTCCCCCTCCTCCAGAAGAGAAATCTAATATATCATACACAATATCATTATAGTATTTACCTGCTGGAGACGTTCTCTGCATCTCAAGGATTTTCAGAGTAGATTGAACATTTGGGAATATCTTTTCATTTTTCTATCTCAGAGTCATCAAATTCCCGGAAATCAATACTTAACGGAACGCGATCAGCGGCTCATCACGGACGTCACAACTAAGTTATCAGATATCCACCTGTAGGGTCCCCACAGGAATCCTCCCACAGATAATAAGTATCCGCATGCTCCATGAATAGGAATTACAGGCTGAGCATTAACAGGACAATCCGATGCCCAGGAATTAAAGGGGTTGTGCAAGGTAAGAGAAACTTGGCTGCCACACCTGGTATTGCAGGAAGGGACAGGTGCTCCTGTAAGTGAATAGCGTGCAGTAATACCTAGATTGTAAAGGTGCTCCTGTCGTGCAGTAATACCTAGATTGTAAAGGTGCTCCTGTAAGTGAATAGCATGCAGTAATACCTAGATTGTAAAGGTGCTCCTGTAAGTGAATAGCGTGCAGTAAAACCTAGATTGTAAAGGTGCTCCTGTCAGTGAATAGCGGTGCAGTAATACCTAGATTGTAAAGGTGATCCTGTCAGTGAATAGCGTGCAGTAATACCTATATTGTAAAGGTGCTCCTGTAAGTGAATAGCGTGCAGTAATACCTAGATTGTAAAGGTGCTCCTGTAAGTGAATAGCGTGCAGTAATACCTAGATTGTAAAGGTGCTCCTGTCAGTGAATAGCGTGCAGTAATACCTAGATTGTAAAGGTGCTCCTGTAAGTGAATAGCGTGCAGTAATACCTAGATTGTAAAGGTGCTCCTGTAAGTGAATAGCGTGCAGTAATACCTAGATTGTAAAGGTGCTCCTGTAAGAGCGTGCAGTAATACCTAGATTGTAAAGGTGCTCCTGTAAGTGAATAGCGTGCAGTAATACCTAGATTGTAAAGGTGCTCCTGTAAGTGAATAGCATGCAGTAATACCTAGATTGTAAAGGTGCTCCTGTAAGTGAATAGCGTGCAGTAATACCTAGATTGTAAAGGTGCTCCTGTCAGTGAATAGTGTGCAGTAATACCTAGATTGTAAAGGTGCTCCTGTAAGTGAATAGCGTGCAGTAATACCTAGATTGTAAAGGTGCTCCTGTCAGTGAATAGCGTGCAGTAATACCTAGATTGTAAAGGTGCTCCTGTAAGTGAATAGCGTGCAGTAATACCTAGATTGTAAAGGTGCTCCTGTAAGTGAATAGCATGCAGTAATACCTAGATTGTAAAGGTGCTCCTGTAAGTGAATAGCGTGCAGTAATACCTAGATTGTAAAGGTGCTCCTGTAAGTGAATAGCGTGCAGTAAAACCTAGATTGTAAAGGTGCTCCTGTCAGTGAATAGCGGTGCAGTAATACCTAGATTGTAAAGGTGATCCTGTCAGTGAATAGCGTGCAGTAATACCTATATTGTAAAGGTGCTCCTGTAAGTGAATAGCGTGCAGTAATACCTAGATTGTAAAGGTGCTCCTGTAAGTGAATAGCGTGCAGTAATACCTAGATTGTAAAGGTGCTCCTGTAAGTAATTACTGACCCCTCCCTATGTACAAAGAATATAACTACTATTAATACTTTGCACTCCCACTTACGAATGTACAGATAGGAAATATAACTACTTAAGTACTGCCCCCTTGTAACAGGAAATAGCCTCCTACTATAATACTGCCCCTCCCCTATGTACAAGAATATAACTACTAAATACTGCCCCCTTCCCCGATGTACAAGAATATAACTACTATACAATGCCCCTATGTACAGAATATAATAACACTTATACTGACCCCCTCCCTATACCCCCTAAGATTACACACTCTACCCCCTATGTACAGATAAAGGCATTATATATAACTACTATAATACTGCCCCCCTATGTGCAGGAATTATTATAACTACATAATACTGCCCCCTAGGTACAAGAATATAATACTATAATACTGCCCCTCCCATGTACAAGATAAAACTACTATAATTACTGCCCCCTATGTACAGGAATATTATAACTATATAATACTGCCCCTATGTACAAGAATATAACTACTATAATACTGCCCCCCCCCCTATGTACAAGAATATAACTACTATAATACTGCCCCCTATGTACAGGAATAAACTACTTAATACTGCCCTCTATGTACAAGAATATAAACTACATAATACTGCCCCCTATGTACAAGAATATAACTACTATAATACTGCCCCAAATGTACAAGAATGGTATAACTACTCTAATACTGCCCTATGTACAGGAATATAACTCACTTTAATAACTGCCCCCCTAGTGTACAGGAAATATAACACTTTAATACGAGCCCTATGTACAGGAATAAACTACTATAATTACTGCCTATTACAAAAATATCTATATGCCCCCAGTACGGTATAATACTCTACAGACTGCCCCCTATGTACAGATATAGCTACTATTACTAGTAGCCAGTTACCCCCCCCAGTTATGAGCAGCCCAACCCCCCCCCACACAGTAAACAGCCCTGTAGTATATATACAGCAATACAGCCAGCCAGCCCCAGATTCATCTGCCGTGCCCCAAGTTACAGACTGCCCCATTATACAGCACAAGCCCCAGTATACAGCCACAGCCCCAGTATACAGCAGACACCCAGTATCAGCCAGGAAACCCCATATACAGCCATTGCCCATTAACAGACAACATTAGCCCCAGCATTACAGCCGACCCAGCATACAGCCCTGAGCCCCGCATGACAGCCCTGAGCCCAGCATTACAGCCCCTGAGCCCCGCATTACAGCCCCTGAGCCCAGCATTACCAGCCCCTGAGCCCAGCATTAACAGCCACTGAGCCCAGCATTACAGCCTGAGCCACGCATACAGCCCCGAGCCCCAGCATACAGCCCTGAGCCCCAGCCATTAAGCCTGAGCCCAGCATACGCCCATCGCCCCAGTATACAGCCCGTAGCCCCAGTACAGCGCCAGCCTCTGATAACAGACCGTAGCCCAGTAACAGCGCCAGCCTCGATATACAACCCATGCCCCAGTATTACAGCCCAATCGCCCCAGTAATTACAGCCCATCGCCCCAGTATTACGCCCATAGCACCAATTATTACAGCCCATAGCCCCCAGTATTACAGCCATCCCCGTATTAAGCAAGCCAGTATTACAGCCCCATACCCCAGTATTTACAGCCCATAGCCCTGTATACAGCCAAAAGCCCCTGGTTGTACAGCCCATAGCCCAGTATTGCATCCCATAGCCCAGTACACAGCGCAGCCCTTGATATACAGCCCATAGCCCGTATACAGCCCAGCCCTGTGTACAGCCCATAGCCCCATGGTATTACAGCCATAGCCCCTATTCAGCATGCCCACAGTATTACAGACCATAGCCCCAGTATTACAGCACATAGCCCAGGATTACAGCCCATAGCCCCAGTATTACAGCCCAGTATAGCCCCACAGTATGCAGCCCATAGCCCAGTTATTGCAGCCATTAGCTCGTATACAGCCCATAGCCCATGTGTAAGCCATAGCCCCAGTATTACAGCCCATAACCTGTTACAGACATAGCCCTTAGACAGCCATAGCCCCTGGTGTACCAGCCGGCTCCGCTATAAACAGCACACAAGCCCCAGGTATGAACTACGACCAGCCCAGGCGTACAGCACATAGCCCCAGGCATACAGCATCGCCCTGGTAACAGCCTTGCCCCTGGTATACAGCCTGCCCCGGTATAACAGCCAGTACATAAAACAATAACACATGAACTCACCTCTTGACGGCCCGACGCTGCTCCCCTGCTTGAACACAGTCGGCGGGTGACAGCTCCGTACGGGCCGCGTCGCACGACCATGACCGTCAGCCGCTTGCCGACGTCCATGGTCTATG
The DNA here is from genome assembly GCA_019512145.1 of Engystomops pustulosus. Classification (NCBI taxonomy): domain Eukaryota; kingdom Metazoa; phylum Chordata; class Amphibia; order Anura; family Leptodactylidae; genus Engystomops; species Engystomops pustulosus. Next base: position 32,939 of record WNYA01001855.1, on the reverse strand, counting down.
CGACGCGGCGCGTACGTGTGTTGTCACCGCGGCGGACTGGTATCAAGCAGGGGAGCAGCGTCGGGCCGTCAGAGAGGTGAGTTTCAGTGTTATTGTTTTTAAACCCCTGCCCCACATACAGGACGGCCCCGGACCGGCCCCAAACCATCGGCCCACAGGGATTTCTCCGGTGGGTCTTATGGCCAGTCCGCCCCTGCTTGTATGACCCGGGACTGCCTGTATCATGATACTTGCTCACAAAATGGGGCTCATTTACTAAGGGTCCGAATCGCGCACTTTCGTGGGTTTCCTGAATATTCCCCCAGGATTTTGGCGGACGCGATCGGATTGTGGCGCATCGGCGCTGGCTTTCACGCACAGAAATCGGGGGCGTGGCGTTGGAAAACGACGATGGGATTTCAGAAAAAACGCAGAATTTTAAAAAAAAATTGTGTCGCAAGAATAGCACTCACATACAACGGGACAAGAGGGAACTCTGGCGGACCTCAGCGCAGCGAGTGACCTAGTGGATATCGGGTGCCCGACCTTAGTGAATCCTGGCAGCTCCGAATCACGTCGGAGACGCCGCCGCGGGATCGCGCCTGGACCGGTGTAAAAATGGGCCCATTGTACCTATAGCTGGATTGTTTTAATAGAAAGGACTTGGCTACTGTGGAGGATATGGGGACTTGGCTACTGTGGAGGATACTGGGACTTGGCTACTGTGGAGGATACTGGGACTTGGCTACTGTGGAGGACACTATGGGGCAGATTTACTTACTCGGTCCTGTCACGATCCCGCGGTGTCAGATTCGAGTCTGGCGGATTCACTAAGATCGCACACCCGATTTCCTGCAACGATCGCTTTCGCGCCGAGGTCCGCCGGAGTTCACCTTCTTCTTCCCGGTGCTTGTAAGTGCGTGTCTTGCGACTCAATTCTAAAGTTATATCTTGCGCGTTGTCCGAATCCGTCGGGTTGTCTGACAGCCACGCACCCCGATTTCTGTCACGTGCAAGCCGATGCGCCAAAATTCGATCGTGTTCGCCAAAATCCTGGGGCGATTTGGCGCAAAACAGAAATCGACAGGAAACCCGACAAAAATGCGCTCCACGGACCATTAGTAAATGAGCCCCTATGACTTGGCTACTGTGGGAGACATGTGACTTGTGAGGCCTATATATCGGCTTCTGTGGGTTTCCGGGTACTATATTGGCTACTGTGGGGCTCCTGTGACTATATTGGATACTGTAAGAAAACTTAGACCATATTGGCTAAGTGGAGAGTCAATGTCATATATTGGCTACTGTGAGGCCCATGTTTGTTATATTGGCTACTGTGGGCATATTTGTAGTGATTTTGGTTCTTGTAACGCATTGGAGGACAATACCTGCCTCACAACTGTATGTAGTACATGATGGCTGCACCATAAAGTGTAATACAAATGATTTTCCAGTCGCTGTTTGGTTCAAGCTTCATCTTATAAGACCTTAATGTCACCCACCACGGCCCGGGCGCGTGAGATGATCTGCAGTGATATTAATGAATTGATGTTGGCGCTGACTTTTACCATTGATTTATGGGCTCGTTCTCCATCATATGCAGAGGGAACGGGAATGAGAAGCGGCTTCGTAGTCAAGCATTAAAGGGGTAAGGGGGCGACTCTTATCAGTCCGCAGGTCCACACATCAATATTCATAGAGGATGATATACGATGACAGGAGAAATGCACATGGGAGGTAGGACAAGACTGCAGACCCATACACGGGATTACCCCACTATAGGGCTTTACTAATACCACGTACATACAGCCTTGACTAGTAATAGCTCAGCTCATCCCACAGGTGTAATTATTGTGTTCAGCTTGTACTGGTTCTAATTGCATTATATTCATGAACAAGGAGGCTCTGGATATATACAGTTTGTGTGATTTGCAGTTTTTTCAAACACGTGTCCTGCTGCTCCATTCAACTGTATTGTAGTGTCTGAAATTGCCAATCACAGCGCTGGGATATATCCGGCGCTTTCATTCACTTTCTGAGGAAGTGCTGGAGATAGATGAGTGCTGCGCTCAGCGTTTTCCAGTTCTTTCTTACAATCAAAGTGACAGGACCCATGCTTCTCCCGTTTGTGAGAATGGGACTACCGTTCTCCAGATTAATGGGGATCTCATTTTCCTGATTGGGTTCTCTGTAAGTTTTACCCACCAATAAAATATGATCCTTTACCCTGTGGTTAGATCACAACTTAAATAGTTGGTACAACCCCTTTACGGCTTCATACACTGTGCATGAATTGTGTTTAGGAGCGCAGTGGGAGAGGGGGAGAGTTCTCCTCATATGTTTTTTTTAACTGAAAACTAGCGAATGAGATTTTAGACTTAGCCTAGTGTATGAACACAGCCTTATAGTAAAGTAACATGTATTCTAATGGTAACTGATTGTAACAATAACCTGTATTCTAGTGGCTCCCATTCCCCTCCTGTGATTTTTAGCCTCCCCTCTTCATTAGGGCTACACAGAAAGGGACCGAATGTGTAATCTAGATTATTAGAGTTTTTTGTTCCTGTGTGTGTTGCATATTCTTCATGCCCCCGCTACCTCTCTGCTCCCCCTCCTCCGAAAGAAATCTAATATATCATACACAATTCATATAGTATTTACCTGCTGGAGACGTTCTCTGCATCTCAAGGATTTCAGAGTAGATGAACATTTGGGAATATCTTTTTTTTTCTATCTCAGAGTCATCAAATTCCCGGAAATCAATATTAACGGAACGCGATCAGGGCTCATAAACGGACGTCACAACTAAGTTATCAGATATCCACATGCTTAGGGTCCCCACAGGAATCCTCCCACAGATAATAAGTATCCGCATGCTCCATGAATAGGAAGTACAGGCTGAGCACTCACAGGACAATCCGATGCCCAGGAATTAAAGGGTTGTGCAAGGTAATAGAAACTTGGCCTGCCACACCTGGTATTGCAGGAAGGGACAGTGCTCCTGTAAGTGAATAGCGTGCTAATACCTAGATGAAAGGTGCTCCTGTCAGTGAATAGCGTGCAGTAATACCTAGATTGTAAAGGTGTCCTGTAAGTGAATAGCGTGCAGTAATACTAGATTGTAAGGTGCTCCTGTAAGTGAATAGCATGCAGTAATACCTAGATTGTAAAGGTCGCCTGTAAGTGAATAGCGTGCGTAATACCTAGTGTAAGGGCTCCTTCAGTGAATATGTGCAGTTACCTAGATGTAAGGTTGCTCCTGTAAGTGAATAGCGTGCAGTAATACCTAGATTGTAAGGTGCTCCTGTCAGTGAATAGTGTGCAGTAATACCTAGATGTAAAGGTGCTCCTGTAAGTGAATAGCGTGCAGTAATACCTAGATTGTAAAGTGCTCTGTAAGTGAACGGTGCAGTAATACCTAGATGTAAAGGTTGCTCCTGCAGTGAATAGCGTGCAGTAATACCTAGATTGTAAAGGTGCTCCTGTAAGTGAATAGCGTGCAGTAATACCTAGATTGTAAGGTGCTCCTGTAAGGAATAGCGTGCAGTAAACCTAGATTGTAAAGGTGCTCTGTCAGTGAATAGTCGGTGCAGTAATACCTAGATTGTAAAGGTGATCCTGTCAGTGAATAGCGTGCAGTAATATCCTATATGTAAAGGTGCTCCTGTAAGTGAATAGGTGCAGTAATACCTAGATTGTAAAGGTGCTCCTGTAAGTGAATAGCGTGCAGTAATACCTAGATTGTAAAGGTGCTCCTGTCAGTGAATAGCGTGCAGTAATACCTAGATTGTAAGGGTCCTGTAAGTGAATATGTGCAGTTAGCAGTAATACCTGATGAGTAAAGGTTGCTCCTGTAAGTGATAGCGTGCATAATACCTAGATTGTAAAGGTTGCTCCTGTAAGAGATAGCTTAAGTGAATAGCGTGCAGTAATACCTAGATTGTAAAGGTGCTCCTGTAAGAGAATAGCGTGCAGTAATACCTAGATTGTAAAGGTGCTCCTGTCAGTGAATAGCGTGCAGTAATACCTAGATTTTAAAGGTGCTCCTGTAAGAGAATAGCTTGCAGTAAAACCTAGAGCATAAAGGTGCTCCTGTCAGTGAATAGCGTGCAGTAATACCTAGATTGTAAAGGTGCTCCTGTAAGTGAATAGCGTGCAGTAATACCTAGAGCATAAATGTGCTCCTGTCAGTGAATAGTGTGCAGTAATACCTAGATTGTAAAGGTGCGACTGTCAGTGAATAGCGTGCAGTAATACCTAGATTGTAAATGTGCTCCTGTCATTGAATAGCCTGCAGTAAATCCTAGATTGTAAATATGCTCCTGTCAGTGAATAGCCTGCAGCAAATCCTAGATTGTAAATGTGCTCCTGCCAGTGAATAGCGTGCAGTAATACCTAGATTGTAAAGGTGCTGCTGTCAGTGAATAGCGTGAAGTAATTCCTAGATTATAAATGTACGGCTGTCAGTGAATAGCATGCAGTAATACCTAGAACAGGGGTCTCAAACTCGCGGCCCGCGGGACAACATTTTGCGGCCCCCACCTGGAAAAGCACCGCCCGCCATGTATTCACGGCGGCGGTCGGGTCGCGCTGCATGGAGAGGGCTCACGGGCCCTCTAGCCGGCAGCCTCAAAAAGATAGCGGCGCATGGGCGCCGCCATCTTACCTGGGATCGCCGCTCCCCCGGGGGCAGCGATCCGTCTCCATGGTAGCCTCGGGTCTTCCGTAGACCCGAGGCTATTTCGTTTTAACCCCTTCATTACAATGTGCTGATAGCACATTGTAATGAATGAGGAGGAAAATCCCCATATACTGCCATACTGTAGTATGGCAATATATGATAGGATCGATCAGACAACCTAGGGTTAAAGTACCCTAGGGAGTCTGAAAAATAGTATAAATAAAAATAAAAAAAAGTTTTTTAAAAAAAAATTATAATAAAAAAACATTAAATTTCAAATCACCCCCCTTTCCCTAGAACTGACATAAATATAAATAAACAGTAAAAATCATAAACACATCAGGTATCGACGCGTCCGAAAATGCCCGATCTATCAAAATATGATAACGTTTTTTACAATGCGTTTAACCCCGTTACGGAAAATAGCGCCCAAAGTCGAAAATGGCACTTTTTTGCCATTTTGAAAAATATAAAAAAATCTATAAAAAGTGATCAAAAGGTCGTACAGTCCTAAAAATGATATAATTGAAAATATTGTCATATTTCGCAAAAAATGACACCACCCACAGCTCCGTACACCAAAGTATAAAAAAGTTATTAGCGCCAGAAGTTGGCAAAATCAAAAAAATAATTTTTGTACAGGTTTTAATTTTTGTAAATGTATGAAAACATTATAAAACCTATACAAATTTGGTATCCCCTTAATCGTACCGACCCAAAGAATAACGTAGACATGTCATTTGGGGCGCTCAGTGAAAGACGTAATATCCAAGCCCACAAGAAAATGGCGCAAATGCATTTTCATTGCATTTGGAATTTTTTTCCCGCTTCCGAGTACATGGCATGGAATATTTAATACCATCACTATGAAGTGCAATTTGTTACGCAGAAAACAAGCCGTCTCACAGCTCTTTACGTGTAAAAATAAAAAAGTTATAGATTTTTGAAGGTGGGGAGTGAAAAATGGACATGAAAAAACAGGAAAGGGCCCGTAACCGGTTAATCCCCTTCCCTCCGGTACTTGAAAAAGATGAAGTCGCCGCTCTGAACGCACTTGGTGCAAGTCAGAGCGGCGACTTCATCTTCTTCGATGGGAGGGACACGGGGAGACAAGTACCGGGGGGGAGGGGGGGATGGAGTGTCCCTGACTGGGCTCAGTGCGGTAGGAGCTTGGGACCCCTCGGTGCACAGGACGCGTTCATAGAGAAAACACGTCTCCCCGCTCGGGGCTTTCCTTGCGCTGGGAGACGCCATGACATTTGAATCTGAATAATGATATTTTGTAAGCGCATTTTGTGTGGAAAACTTGATGCGGCCCAGCCTTACCCAGAATCTACCTCCAGAGGCCCCCAGGTAAATTGAGTTTGAGACCCCTGACCTAGAACATAAAGGAGCTGCTGTCAGTGAATAGTGTGCAGTAATACCTAGAACATAAAGCTGTTGTCACAGTATAGTTTTGTACTGCAGGTTTTTTTTATATATGGAAAGCAGGAATTAAGGGACAGGGACGTGGCTGTGGTGCTGCTGCTGGTGGTGATGGAGCTGATGATGCAGGGATGTAGGTGTTCCTTCTCTGCTCCAGGTTCCTCTGGTACAAGTAAGCGCCAAGGTGTGCGGTGTGTGCATCCCATTCTATTGGATTATCCTCCCTACGCTAATCCTCATTTGGAAGTGCAGAGCCCTCCAACTCACTCCATTTTCGAAGTACCAAAGCCATTACAGCCACAAGTCAGTCCTGCTGTCTGATGACTCTCCTAGCTGTGACCCATCCCCCTGCCCCATACATAACCATAGTTTTTTTTGTCTAAGTTTGCATGAAAAGTGTCTTTGGATCTTGTATTTATTAAATGTTTTTGCGCAGCAATTTTGTCGCGGTTGCATTTTGTCCAAGGAAGAGAACTGCATGAAGACAGAAGCATTGGTTTTCATATATCAAGGCCGTAGTATTCCACGATTCCCAAGAACTTTTATTGGAGGAGGAGGGTGAGGGGACCATCAGAAGAGACCTCCGATGACGATGAAACACAACCGTGTTCCGTGTGTAGAAGGATGAACATCAACCATAGTGGAGGAGAAAGGGTTCCTTTTTATTTTACTAATAACAATAAAAAATATACTGAAAACCCCTTTAAGAGTGTAAAGCCATAGAGGACGCTCATATGACTTCTATGGGTATTGAGAAGAGGGTGCTAGGAGGTACTAGAGCCTTAGAAGGATTCCCCACCAAGAGATGAAGAAATGAAAACAATCTCCGAATCCTCCCCCGTACAGTTTTTCCTATGACCATCCCCCGCATGCACAGAACACGCCCGAGTTTGCGACATGTAGGAATTGCGCAGAAAAGGAAATGGAGAGTGTTACTGAAAACATAATCAAAATGCTAATTTTCAATGATTACCTAAAATTGAGGCCATCTGTTCTCGCCAGCAGATAAATAAGTGTGATGGATTTTACATTTCCATAAAGGGATATTGTGTGTCTCATCCTCATCTCACACTCCGTCCTAGAGGGATTTAAAGGGACACTAAACCTGTGATATCAGGTGCCCTGCAATAAAGGAAGATAACACTCGCAATTTACATGGAAATGATTCAAAATTTCAATTTCCAGGGGTAGGGGGATTTGGGCCAATTTGAAAACGTAAGTTTTCTTCAAAGCTCAGGTTACGAAAAGAACACAAGGAACTTTGGTTTGAAGCCTCTCGGTGATGTGGTGGTGAGCGCCAATTCTTACATCAGGTGCATGTGGACCCCCGGGATATTGAATAGGTTGCATCATTGTAGTTTTATTTGGTGCTAAAGCGGGTATCATCACCAACCCTTGGCCAACATGTAACGCTTCACCTTTACAGGGGAAGTGAGCAAAGCTCTACACAACCAACTATATAATTTTGGAACCACTGTTCCACCCTCCCAGTTTGACTTTGGGCAACTCCATAAGATTCAACGACTTGGTAAAGTTCAGGAACAGATAGCAGCTAACCCAGAAGAGTCAAGAGTGTATATAAAGCATCTGGGAATCAGTAAGAGGATAGGCAGACAAAAGCTTGGGTGGGGTGGGGCAGGTGGAGTCCTAGCGTAGTCGAGGTTGGAGTCATGATCAAGACGAGCAGGAGGGTTGAAAGTCAGTTCAAGTCAGGGTCACCACCAAAAGTCAGCAGAAAGGGGAACTAATCTGAAGACGGTTGAGTTTCCATAGCAGAGTCAAAATCACAGAGGATAGATAGCACAAGACACCTTTGCAGGACACATAGGGACTTTGTCAGCACCTGTCCAGCAAACCGTGCAACCACAACCAGGCTTGGCACTAGCTGTCATACAAGGTAAGTGGTGGCGAACTCACCCTGGGACGTCCCTGCGGACTAAGGCCCTGCCTAAAGCAGATGAACCGCCCTGATAAGGGCAAACCCACTATCAGGAACATTACTGACGGACCCTGAGTGACCCTACAAGATGACAAGAAAACCTACTGTCTGGCAGCTGCTGGAGGGTGGAGCGGACAGGTAACCGGAATACAGGTATAGACCAGTGTTTACACAGAGTTAACACAGGACTGAGACAGGGAAAGCGGAATAACACTAGGAGGTAAACGATACTGAGGGACAAACAACAGATACAGGATTTCAGGCAGGTTATACACAGGTCAGGTCAAGATCAAGCGGGTATATACAGGTCAGGTCCAGATACAGGCAGACAAGCGGAGACAAACAAACCGGGTCAAAACCAAGGTGGCTACAGAATTGGATACAAAACACAGAATAAAAAACAAGATAGCAAGAGCACTAGATGCACAGGTAAGACTTGAAGAATAACCAGCCAGGTATGATGGAAATGGGCAAGTATATAAGGCCATTCCCGGACACGCCACCAGTACACTGGGGGAACTGTCCATCAGGCTAGTAACCCTTGCTGGGCAGGACTAAAATACAAGGAGCAGGGTGTGGCTCAGTTAATCCAAACACAAGCAGTAAGTCGCAGTTCAAACACAAATAATCTGCGGATAGAGCGATGTTCAGGCACGGACGTTACAGACTTATTTACTAAGGATCCGCAGATCGCACTCTCGTCAGACTTTCCAACGTTTTTGGGTTTTGCTCGGCAGAGAGTAGGATCTGAAGTCCAGGGAACTATTTTGCTAGGAAATAGGAACCACATAACCAGAAGCTGTCAGAGATTGACCATGGACATTTTACATATGGCTGCTTATATGGCATCCAATATGATGAGATCCACCATGATCTCTGAACCCGTTGCTGACTACTTTGTCTAAGGTCAAGGTTATGGTGGTTTCGAATTTTCCCCTAAGAACCTTGTGTAGCTCATTTAGACCAATGACTTCCACAGGTGTAGATGAATGGTCATTGACATGGTGGAATCCTTTATTTTTCTGAGTTTTTGTATTTGATGAATGTGGTAGAAGATGAAGGGTCCATCTAAAGGACAGATATATATATATATATAAACCCCAGAAGCCCAGGATCTTATAAAAAAAAACCTAATAATAACATTCAAAGAAAACTAAACTAAGAAGTCCAATTTCTTACAATTCTGGTGATAGATTTAAGACTTTGAGAAGAAATCCTTCAGGGACACATATAAGAACACAGTAAATCCCATCAGATCCCATCTGGCATGAAGTTTCCTTGTGTTGGATTGTTGGACAGATGGGGTTTGACAGAGTTTTGACTTTGATTTGTGCTTCGTTATTTGGCAACTGTTCTTGTGAGGTCAATGGATATACAACTACTGGAAGCATCTGGCAATGATGGCACCTGGAGAACACATAGCGTCATAAAATAGATATAGGAAACAACATACACTGAATACAAAGATAAAGTTTAGTGCAAATAGTAAGTAACTTGATCAAGTAGTCATCATGGGCTTCTCAGGTTAAAGCTGAAGATCCTCAAGCATGGGCACTAAAATCAGCCCCATAAATTATCTCCAGTACCCAGGTAGTAGAAGTTATGGGTGGATTAGAGTACAACAAGGACAGGTTACAAGGGAAATAAGGGCTGGGAATGTCAAATATCTTTGATCTACCTGAAATGTTTGCCATGACTTAGTCTTCACTGTTCTAAACACAGTTGTGTGTGGGGAAGCTTGAACTGAGATTAAGTATGGGGAATAGCTGCTGGACATATAAGGATCCCCTAATGGGCATCAGCTCAGATTAAATGTCCACCAGAAGCAAACTCATCTGGAGCAATCACTCGACACGGGCCGGATTAAGGTTGGTGGGGGCCCCTGGGCACAAAATCTGGTGGAGGCTCCCATTAGATGTAGCAGACATACACTTCCTCCTGCTCACTATGTACTAACTTTCCCACCAGTAATACATCTACATACAGCCACCAAACCCCCCCAGTAATACATATATATACAGCCGCCTCGCCCCCAGTAATACATATATATACAGCTGCCTATCCCCACAGTAATACATTTATATACAGCCGCCTCGCCCCCCGTAATACATATATATACAGCCACCTCATCCTCCAGTAATACATCCACATACAACCGACTCACCCCCCCAGTAATACATATATACAGCCGCCATGATCAAGAAGAGCAGGAGGGTTGAAAGTCAGTTCAAGTCAGGGTCACCACCAAAAGTCAGCAGAACGGGAACAAATCTGAAGAAGATTGAGTTTCCATAGCAAAAAGGTCAAAATCACAGAGGATAGATGGCACAAGACACCTTTGCAGGACACATAGGGACTTTGTCAGCACCTGTCCAGCAAACCGTGCAACCACAACCAGGCTTGGCGCTAGCTGTCAGGGCTGGGAATGTCAAATATCTTTGATCTACCTGAAATGTTTGCCATGACTTAGTCTTCACTGTTCTAAACACAGTTGTGTGTGGGGAAGCTTGAACTGAGATTGAGTATGGGGAATAGCTGCTGGACATATAAGGATAACCTAATGGGCATCGGCTCAGATTAAATGGCGTAGGCTCCCATTACATGTAGCAGACATACACTTCCTCCTGCTCACTATGTACTAACTTTCCCACCAGTAATACATCTACATACAGCCACCAAACCCCCCCAGTAATACATATATATACAGCCGCCTTGCCCCCAGTAATACATATATATACAGCTGCCTATCCCCACAGTAATACATTTATATACAGCCGCCTCGCCCCCCGTAATACATATATATACAGCTGCCTATCCCCACAGTAATACATATATATACAGCCGCCTCGCCCCCAGTAATACATATATATACAGTCACCTCATCCTCCAGTAATACATCTATTTACAGCCGCCTCACCCCCCAGTAATACATATATATACAGCCGCCTCACCCCCAGTAATACATCTACATAGAGCCGCCTCACTCGCCAGTCATGCATCTACATACAGCCGCCTCATCCCCCAGTAATACATCTACATACAGCTGCCTCAACCCCAGTAATACATCTAGATACAGCCGCCTCAGCTCCCAGTAATACATATATATATACAGCCACTTCATCCCCCAGTAATACATCTACATACAGCTGCCTTAACCCCAGTAATACATCTAGATACAACCGCCTCAGCCCCCAGTAAAACATATATACACCTACCTCCTGCCCAGTACAATCATCCCCCGTCCAGTGCTATCATTCCCCTGCCTAGTAACATCAATCACACCCCCTGCACAGCCGCATGTGTCAGGACGCCAATGTCCTGTCTGCTACCAGGCGCTATGGCAGAGCAGGGAACGTACTTCCTCAGACAAAAGTGTACTGGTGGAGAGCTAAATCCGGGAATATAGTGGGCGATTTGCACACACTTGGTAGGGGCCTTCTTAAAGGCAAGATGGTGGGGGCCCTGTGGCCCGCACCCCATGCACCCACCCTTTAATCCGACCCTGGATACGTCTTAAGGGATGATCATAGGTCATCCCCATCATCCCCCTAGTGGACACATCTGACCCCAGTCCAACATTGCTGGCCAGGTACTATGGAAAACCAAATAGGTCAACTATGGACAGCTCTGGTTTGTATCCAAAGTCTTTGCAATTTTGTATCATGAGTATTATCTTACGCTTAACCAAAAGTTTTGTTGTACAATGTATGCAAATAGCTTTAAAATTAAAGTTTCTAAAAGGAAAACTGTAATCTATTAAAAACAACAAAAAAAAAAACAATTTCATTAAAGTGAAAAATTGTTCATGACCGCAGCAGAACATCGCACCTTTATATTAATCACAGTTATTTATTTAGAGATGTTTATCTGGAACAAAAGTGTCTGATCCCGAGTGAGGGACCCGATTTACATTTATATGGAGTCCGACCGGAGCGTGGAGAGGGAGACATCATTATGCACATGGCCCTGCAGACTTGCCTGTATTAATATTCGGATCACCTAAAATGCCCTCTCTGAGAGGAGGAACGTGCTGCACCCCCCGCTGCAAACATAAAGCAAAGTGCTGATTCCAGTAGAAGATAAACTGCATCCTGGTAATTAAATGGCGAAACACCGACACCAGCAATCTAGTGTTTTCTTTAAAACATTTTTGGAAGTAATACTATTAAAAAATTACATTTCCTCAGCTACCAGCCATGTTGGGCTTCCATGCCAACTCTCCACATCTGATGGTGGAAAGCTGAGAGAGTCAGGAGCCTCTGATCAAGGAGTCAGAATTAGATCAGATAAGGATAATGAATAGAGATGAGCGAGTATACTCGTCCGAGCTTGATGCTCGTTCGAGTAATAAGGTACTCGAAACGGCTCGTTGCTCGGACGGGTATTTCCCCTGCTCGAGATCGAGCATTTAATTAAAAAAACACAGCGAAGAACAATGAAGAATAGAATAAAAACAGTGAACACAGGATCATTTAAGTGAAAAACAAAGTGAAGAATAGATTACAGATGTTCGGCACATCTGCTTACTTGTCGGGAGATACGCGCTGAACGGTGCGAACAAAATAGTATGTGAAGAACAATATATATGTGAAGAACACAGCACAGAGACATCGGGGCAGCAGCAGCACGGAGACATCGGGGCAGCACGGAGACACCGGGGCAGCACGGAGACATCGGGGCAGCATAGAGACATCGGGGCAGCAGGGAGACATCGGGGCAGCAGGGAGACATCGTATGGTGATGGTAGAACCGCCTCTCCTCTAGGTGTAGAGGACGCCCCCTGTCTATGATGATGGTGATACGTCTCTTCTCTAGGTGTAGATGATGCCCCCTGTCTATGATGATGGTGATACGTCTCTCCTCTAGGTGTAGAGGATGCCCCCTGTCTATGATGATGGTGATACGTCTCTCCTCTAGGTGTAGAGGATGCCCCCTCAGGGCCGGCTCCAGGTTTCAGTGGGCCCCTGGGCTATAGAGCCTCAGTGGGCCCCTTAACAGTGAACTTATGTAGCGACATTAAAAAACAAAAACTTAAAATACCAAAACACATACGCACAGATAGACAGAATATATACACACACATCCAGTATATGCAATACATACGCACAGCTATACAACATATATACATACGCATCCAGTTTATACAACAAATACACACAGATATACAGCATATATACACATACATCCAGAATATACAGCATACGCACAGCTATACAGCATATCTACGATGTCTCCGGTGCGGCCGGTGTACCGATGTCTCCGTGCTGCCGTGCCACGGATGTCTCATGCTCCCCGATAGGATGCCCCCTGTCTATGATGATGGTGATACGTCTCTCCTCTAGGTGTAGAGGATGCCCCCTGTCTATGATGATGGTGATGCGTCTCTCCTGTAGGTGTAGAGTATCACCATCATCATAGACAGGGGGCATCCTCTACACCTAGAGGATGCCCCCTGTCTATGATGATGGTGATACGTCTCTCCTCTAGGTGTAGAGGACGCCCCCTGTCTATGATGATGGTGATACATCTCTCCTCTAGGTGTAGAGGAAAACGTGACTATCTTTATGCAGGGCCCACTGGCTGAGCCTATTAGTATTTATGCATTAATTTATCTGGAGGCCACCTACCCGCGTCTCTCGGTTTTTAAACAATTTGTTGGGAGGGCACAACAGGGCACTCTCAATCTATTCAATTATTTCTGGAGGAGCACCTACCTGCTCCATCTGGTATTGACAAACTTTGATGGACTAGCCAAATAAGGCACTCATTATTCCTTTTTTGGAGGGCACTACTGCCTCTTGCGTTGAAATCTTTTTGGAACCACATACAGGCACTCAATCTATTTCATTTTGCGAGGGCCATACTACCTGACCTTCGGTTTTGAAAACTTTTTTGAACTAGACCACATACAGGCCCACTCAATCGATTTCATTTTTGGAGGGCCAACCTACCTGACTCCTTGGTGAAACTTTTTTTGCGACTGCCCATACAGGGCACTCAACTATTTCATTTTCTAGAGGCACCTACCTGCATCCTCTGGTTATGAAAACTTTTTGGACTGCCACATACAGGCACTCAATCTATGTTCAGTTTTCTGGAGGGCCCACTCGATCTCTGTGTTGAAAACTTTTTGAAAGGCCACATACGGCAATCACCAATAAATTGTTCTCACATAGCAGCCTCAAACGTTTGTCTCCATTGCTACCTCAAACGCGTCATATAGCTCAGCCTCACATACACGTCCCTTATCACCGAGGTGGTCAGGCAGAATTTGGTTGTTTTTTTCATCGGATTCCAATCAAGTTGTTAAATTGTGCGCCACCTGCTGGTTATCCACAAATATTGGCAAACTTCTTATCATGTTACCAACTATTTTCGCGTTTTGCGCATTGTTTACCATTCCCCTACCAGCCATATCACAATTAAACTGATAAGGAACGCTACTTAACTGTGCATATTCTACAAACGGTTTCGTAGAAGTGCTGTTTGTGGAGAGTAGCCTAAGAGACAGGGGGCTTGGTGGCGAAAAGCTCGCTGGAAGACGGAGACGGCAGACTCCAGATCCAAGACCAACTAACAGAAGTTTTAACGACAGCACCTTAATATACTACTAAGTTCACTGCCTCATAATAATAATAAAATAATCTTTATTTTGAATATAGCGCCATCATATTCCGTATAGCGCTTCTAAAATCATTAGGAAACAAATCACCAAATGTAATGTAACAGGCACAACATTGATGACAACAGGCGTGAGCGTCCTGCTGCCAGAGCTTACGGTTTATGTGAATGATGGGGTAACACGAGGTAAAGAATATTTAATGGTCAAAACCATCTTCTTTGGGAATAGAACAAAATAATAAATGGAATTGCTGTCGCTTGAACACTCAGCCGTATCTTATATACCAGGTCCAGGGGCCTGGAATGGGACTGCAGAGAAGTGGTGCCCGTTGGTTGCTGGATAACAGATTGAGGAGGACGACAAGACGGGTTAGGAGAAGAAGTTTAAACTTCATGCAGTAATGAGTGTTATAGGCTTGCTAAAGAAATGGGTTTTAAGAGGCACGTTTGAAACTTTGGAGGTTAGGTATTAGTCTGAAAGTCCGGGGCAGAGCCATTCCATAGAATTGGCGCAGATCTAGGAAGTCTTGAGACGCGGAGCAGGGGAGCCCACTAGGGTAGAGGTTAATCAAGATCACTGGACGGATCTAGAGCACTGGTTGGGGCGATAGTAGACTGAGATAAGAGAGGAGAGAGTAGGGGGGTCAGCACTTATAACAGAGCTTTATGGATGAGGTTTTATTTTTAAACTGGTATTCGAAAGAAGACTGGACAGCCAGTGCAGCAGACTGGCATGAACTGTAGGCAACGAGCTGTGTCAGGCAGAATTGGGTTGTGTTCATGGCTTCCACAACAAATTGTTAACTTTGTTCCACCTGCTGTGTAATCCACAAAAATAATGGCAAAAATTTATCATTTACCAATATTATTCAGCGCTTCTTGCGCATCTGTTACATTCCCCTCACCGCCATATCTAAACTTATAAGAACGCTACACACTTGATCTTATACAAAAGGTTCTAGAAGTGCTGTTGGGGAGTAGCCAGAGACAGGGGCTTGGAGTGCGAAACTGCGCCTGGCAGCGGAGCGCCAGCTCATGCCAGATCCAACTAGCATATCTTTAAACTGACGCACCTTAATCTACTACTAGTTCATGCTCCATACATGGTCCCTTAACAAACGAGCTGTGTGTCAGGCAGAATTTTGGGTTGTTTTCATGGCTTCCATGTTAACTTTGGTCGCCACCTGCTGTGTGTAATCACAAATATACTGGCCAACTTTATCAATTACTACCGATATTATTTGAGCGCTTCTTGCTCACCCTTTGGTTCCTCTCTGCCACCCATGGTTTGAAGCCAGAGTCCATTTTAGGGGTATGTCGCCAAGCCACTCTCTAGCCTGCCGCTGCTGCCGCTGCCTCTGCATGCCGTCCCACATAGTGTCAGGGTCAATTATTGGATGTTTAGATGCTATCATTCTGTCAGTCATGGGCCATGCTGTTGCCATAATTTGGCATAATGGTGCGATATTAAGCAGCCTCAGAGCATCCATTCATGCTGCCCCTGCTGTTTCCTGTCCAATCTTTGGGTGTTTCATCCTTTCTAGGTTCCAGGTGGTTTGGCCAAGCTTCCCTGTGCAGAGCCTTGGTCCCCTTGAAAAAGCTCGGAGTCTCCCTTTGATTCAATGGGGCTCGTTATTCGAGACGAGCACTCGAGCATCGCGGAAAAAGTTGTCTCGATAAGAGAGCTACGAGACATTAGTGAGCTCGCTCATCACTGACACGACCCCTCTACTATGAGATCTGCTGCAGAGAGGATGTTGTAATGGGCTGAAGATCCCCCGGGCATACTAAAGCGGGTTATTCTTGCTATTTTTAAACTTTGTGTAAATATAAATTTGTTCATCGAAATGTGTTTACATTAAAGGGAACCTGTCACCAGGAGGCTATTTTTTTCAGGGGACAGTATATGTTTTTAAAAATGTCGTGTTATAGAGGTTTGGTAGAATAGTGGAGACTTTACCGGCTCCCTGCTGTGGGTCCGGAGAGGAAAGGTCAAAAGACAACTTCTGTCTGCTGTGTAATATTTCACTATTTAATTACACCAGGTGCACGGCTCGTTATATCCCTGGTCATGTGATACGCGCACAGATGCAAGGTTGTTATATCCCTGGTCATGTGATGTCACACAGGTGCACGGCTTGTTATATCCCTGGTCTGGATGTCAAACGGTGCACGGTTGTTATATCAAGGTCATGTGGTGTCCACAGGTGCAGACTTGTTATATCCCCTGGTCAGTGTCACACAGGTGCAGGGCTCGTAATCCCCGTTCATGTGATTCACATAGGTGCCCGGCTTGTTTATCCCTGGTCATGTCGTCTGTCACTAGGTTGCACAGCTGATATATTCCTGTCAGTTGATGTCACACAGGTGCAACAGCTTGACATATCCCTGGTTATGTGATGTCACACCGGATGCATGGATCTGATAACCCTGGTCATGTGAGTCACAAAGTGCATGGCTCATATAACCTGTCATGTGATGTCACACAGAGAGCATGGCTCTCTATAACCCTGGTGTTATGTGAAGACACACAGGTGCAGGCTGTATATCCTCAGTCATGTGATGTCACACAGGTCACGGCACATTCTATATCTAGTCATGTGATGTCACCCAGGCTGCACTGTGTCACATAGCATGACCATATTTATCGTCAGGAAGTAAACCAATAGAACTCTGTTGGATGACAGCAAGCGGTAGATCTAGAAAAACAAGAGGAATGTTAGAGAAAGTATACTAGAACACTGTATCACTTCTTTTATACAAACAATATCAGTTTTTTGCAGAAAGGGACAACCCTCGTAACTTTTCAATGGTTTTCAATGGATTTGCTGAGTATCAATTTGACATTTGCTACAAGGGGCACATTTACTTACTGGTCCGTCGCGATCCCGCGGATGGTGGTCAGACGAGGTTCAGGGTCCGGCGCGATTCACTAAGATTGGTGTGCCCGAGTTCCTGCAGGTGTAGCTTCGGGTGCGAGGTCCGCCGGAAGCTAACTTCTTTCTGGTGCATGTGAGTGCTTGAGCTGCTACACAATTCCTGGGTTTGTCCCATCCGTCGGGTTGTCCAACGCCGCCCCCGATTCGCCGCCGTGCAAGGCGACGTGCCAAAATCCGACGCCTGCACCAAAATCCTGGGGCAATTCGCCGCAAAACGGAAATATTTGGGAAACCCGACGAAAGAAGTGCGGGAGTGTTCAGACCCTTAGTAAATGAGCCCAATGTGTTAAATCAAGTTACATGACATCTCTATATTGTGAACGCCCATATAGACTAAAGTCCCAATTTCTCCTGCAAGAAAGAAAAATGAGTCACCAAAACCTGGTATTCGGTTTATGTCAATGGACCTAAAGGTTGTGCCATCATTGTAAAATGCATCCCTCCCTCATTATTGCGTTGCTTCTATAAGCAAGCAGAAGCCCAAAGAATGAAGTGAAATGTAATAATAAAGAAGAGATTGAAAGAAGGATTTATGATACAAGACGTTATGATGGGGGGATCCACAAGAGGCTTTGATTCTCTCATGATGTAGAGGTCACCTTCCCATCATTGTGGCATCTGTAATATTCCCTTTATTGCTGTCTGTCTCATCCATTCTATCATTTTAAGAAATAATCACCAGAAATTGCTGCAATTCTGTTTAATGGGGACTCTTTGGCTTGTGAAACATAAGATGTAATTATGGGTCAAATGTACAAAGGAGACGTAATAACCACGAATTTCATCAATAATGGAGACACTAATAGACATACAGGGAGGGGTCTCCATTACAAGACCCAGAGGGATGCGCAAGATTAAAATAAAATTAAAGGGGTTTTTGAGAATAGATCCCAATACCCACAACCCCAGAAATATGCTAAACCATCAGCAGATGGTACGACCCAACCTGAGACAAGCTCACATGGACGAGATGATTCTGGACTTTGCCTTTAAGCCGTCAGCTATCAGATGCCAGTGTCCGGTGTTATTTCTATTATTTTCTCCTCCAACTTGTGGACATTAATAAGAATTGTAACAAATAATATTCCTCATGTATTTTGGTAAAATTACCCCCCCCCCCCCGGGGTCTCATCATCACCTAATAAGTGCACTCCTCATCCCGCCTCTACCTTCCCGGGGCTGATTTATTACAAATAAATTGGGGAGCGGTTACTGTGTGTAATGGTTTCTGAAAGTTACTTCGTCCAAGGAGACCAATTGTGTAAAGAAGGAATATCAAGCCGCTCGATGATGTCCCGTCAATGCGTACATCCATGTTTCTGTGACCTACGAGAGGGGGAGTCGTAACACCCGGGTCCCCCGGTGATTCAGCCGCTGGTCCTTCTACCTCGTCAAAGTTGCCGTTTGTGCATAGTTTGGCGTTGTTGACCCCCTCACTGAGGACAGGCTATGCTTTCAATATCTGTATGAACAGAAGCCGAACCACAACGTATTCCAACCGATACATTGTATAGAATTTATAGTATGAATCAGGGAGGATTAAGGACTGTCATGGAAAATTTTAAAGGAAGGTATCAAACTAGTGGGTGGCTTAGGTCACCATGGGCCCCTTTAAAAGCGTGGGTCCAGACTGCTGCCTAAACCACCCATTAATAATAGGTACTGGTAAGAATCCAGACCCCACTGTATATAATCTATATACTGGACACATTACTTATGCAGGATTTGGGTTACATCAAATACAAGAGAGCAATCACTGTTCACTGGCTTTTTTCAGAAATAATCTCCATTGATGAACAATAATGGATGTGTAAGGGGTCAATAAATTCTTTATGATACATAAACATGATAAGATAAACAGCAATGACTGGAGCAGAGAGAAGGATTGTAATAACTTTTTATGCAGGTCCAGCAGTCACAGTCAGTAGGGACGCACAGGACCTCAGCCCGGCTACAGGACATCACTGGCCTCTCACATGGCTCTGCTGGGATCTGCTCTATTTTCTCCAGTCTCTTCACAGTTCTGTGACTTGTGGGTTTCTTCCCACAATTTTGTCACAGGGATTTTCCAGAGGTTTCTATAGGGTTTAGATTGGACTCTGCGCTGTGACCATTCGTGTTTCATTCTTTTCTGTTTCTGGGAACTGCTTTGTTCTGCTGTGTGATAGGGGTTATTATCCTGCATGAAAAATTTCTGCTGTCGTGATAATGTGCGCGTGCAGCTATTCATAAGATTTGGCACCTGAAATCATAAAATTAGCGCTTCCACACCCTGGGTGAACAGAGTTCACCATCTTTTGTGTGTGCATCTTTAACGTAGGCGTGCGACACAATTTGGAAGTTAAATACGGCACTCTGTCTATAACAGTTGGAAGTCTGACGGCACACGATGTTTTAGCAATAAAGAACATGAACAGTCAACCTAAAGTGCGTGTGTTTCTCATTAATCCAAATAAATTAAACACCATACTCCTTAGTAAAGTGGTTGTTGCCTTTGATTCTTTCTGTTAATGAGAGGTTTGATCACTGCAGAGTCGGCTTACAGTCCAAATGTGCTTACAGGAAACCTAACCATGAAGAATCTACCATGAGAAGAAGACGGATGGTAGATTCCTCTTGGCTGCCCTCTGCCCTAATCTGTAATTTAATATTCCTGAACCTTATCTGACTTGTAAAAACTTTTTTAGCAATTTATAATAAAACTGCAGAGGCAACTGGGGCGGGGCCTTAGTCCCAGTGCCCGGTCAGATTAGACACACGCCCCAGTAGCCTCTGCAGTTGATTACATATTGCTAAAATCAAGTTTATAACAAGTTGGGTTCCAGGATTATGAATTACAGATTAGGGCAGAGGCAGGAGAAACTACCGTCAGATATACTTCTGATAGTAGATTCCTCATGGTGGTTTCCTTTAAGGTTGAGACACTATACGGCAAGATAAATTATCCCAGTGCTAGATTAACAACCAATAACGTGCAGGTACCTGAAAGTGTCTCTAATTTTAATCAATCTTTTACAGTTATCCTGTTTTTATTCTGTGCATTTGAATATTACAATTTATGTAATAATCTTAAAATACTAGATGATGCTATTTTATGTTAGGACATATTCACAAGGAACACAATGACCTTGACATTTAGGATATTATGTTGTTGTCTTATTTTATCTCCGGTGTATTCTGTATATGAGATGGCAGCCTGGCCACAGCATAGATCCAGAGTGAGAACAGGAGGGATTGGGCAATTCCAATGACACCTGCCTCTGATCCCGATCTCCCCCATCATTTGCCTTCACGAGAGTTGGGGAAGTTCCATGAAAATTTGATGGTTGGCCAACCATCAGTTGATTTTATTCTATGCACTGTAGGGGTCTCGTGTGAAGAACCACAAAAGGAGCCGTCCTTTTCGGTAAAGACACCTGTAGAAGGGTCATTATGATGGATAGGACTGGGTAACACATATTCATGGAAGTCCCGCCAGAGACAATGTCCAAGGGATCCCCAAGCTGCAGTTCTTGGAATAGTCCACCAGCACGGCATATGGATGGCATATAACTAAGCTCTTCAGGAACTATAATGTGCATAAATATTATGAGGCTTTTCTATGTGCAGCTGGCACCCTTAAGGGGACTGTGTATGACAGATGTGGTAGCGATGTATTGGGAGAGGTGGCTATTCCTGTATATTGAGGGAGGCAGCTGTTACCTGCTATGATGTTATTTCAACGCACAGGCTGAGGCTTGGGTTTACCCATTTCCATTTTTCAATTTGCCATAATGTAGCGAAGGCATATGATAGAGCACTTGTCTACCGACACAGGGAACAAGCAACGCCGAACAACAGGAAGCAAAGTCATCTTGACAATTAATTACTGGAATTCCTATGGAAAACCCTTTTAACTTTAGCTCAGTGACATATGAGAGTCTGTTCCTTTTATGTAAATGTAATCTGTGTGACAGCAAAAAGCGCAGCTAAAAGTTTCAAAATTTCTAAAGTAATAGGGTCGACCAAAGTAAGTTCTACAGTAGGCGTCATTAATGTGCTCACTGCTGGGATATAATTCTTTTGTAAACTTCGCTTTCATGTTTGGCAGAATTCCTGGAAAAAATATCACATTCCCCAGCAAGGGCTAATCCCCGAGCCGGCATCCTACCGCTTACTAACAATGCCATCCACAATGACGCACGCGAGCGTGGACTGCTTCGCGGCCGGCCTGGGCACTCGTTCAATACTTCATGGAGAGTCGAAATCTTCTCAAACAATTATTTTCTCTCCCGCCGCGTGTGGCCAAAGGAAACACGTGATGGAAGCTACGGCTACATGTATAGCGGCAGCAGAATAGACGGCACCATTTTCCTTCCTTCACCAAGTGCCTTTCCATGTCCAAGAGAGACGACTGTTGTCCAGTTAAAAAAAATGATCACTGATCACCCATTTAAAAGGAACCTGTCAGCTGTTTTCCATCACTTATTCTGACATCACTACCTTTTAGAGCAGTTTGCAAGGATTTAATCCCAGCTTTATCTTATTGATCTGAACATCAATCGTTGGAAATCAACAAATTCCCAGTTACACCTCTCACCTACTTCCCTCTGCTCGTTTTTTGTGTTAAAAGTAAAGTTTTGCCTTTGTTTCTGTCTTCGCTTTAGGTGCTGCTTGAAGAGACACAGATAAGGCAGCAGCTACAGAAGTACCGACTTCCTTTCTTATCTGTACTGGTATCCTGTAGCTGCTGGCAGCTGATCTCTTCTCCTTTCACAAGCTGCCATACAGGTATGTGAGGAGGAGGACAGAGCTAAGGGAAGGGGCGGCCAGGACCTTACACCAAAACTAAAGAGATCACACACTGCTGTGCCGTGGCATCCTCATATGAGAAGATACTGATTGGATCTTTCTAATCATCTCCTTCACCTCGGCCTGTAAGAGACAAGGGCATCCAGTACACCAAGAGGAAAGATGTATCACCATCGTCATAGTCCGGGGACATCCTCTACACCTAAGGAGAAGTATCACCAGCATCATAGACAGGGGGCATCCTCTACATCTAGAGGAGATGTATCACCATCATCATAAGACAGGGGGCCATCCTCTACACCTAGAGGAGAGATGTATCACCATCATCATAGACAGGGGCATCCTCTACACCTAGAGGAGAGACGTCACCATCATCATAGACGGGGGAATCCTCTACACCTAGAGGAGAGACGTCATCACCATCTCATAGACAGGGGTAATCTACCTAGAGGAGAGACGTATCACCATCATCATAGACAGGGCATCCTCTACACCTAGAGGAGAGATGTTCACCACCATCATAGACAGGGGGCGTCCTCTACACCTAGAGGAGAGACGTATCACCATCATCATAGACAGGGGGCATCCCTCTACACCTAGAGGAGAGAATCTATCACCATCATCACAGAACAGGGGCCCGTCTCTACACCTAGAGAGACATATCACCATCATCATAGAAGGGGCATCTCTACACCTAGAGGAAGACGTAAACCATCATCATAGGCAGGGGCATCCTCTACACCTAGAGGAGAGATGTATCACCATCATCATAGCAGGGGGCAGACTCTACACCTAGAGGAGAGACGTATCATCATCATCATAGACAGAGGGCATCCTCTACACCTAGAGGAGGACGTATCATCATCATCATAGACAGGGGGCGGGTCCTCTACCACCTGGAGGAGAGACGTATACCATCGTCATAGTCAGGGGACATCCTCTACTACCTAGGAAGAGACGTATCACCATCATCATAGACAGGGGGCATCTCTACACCTAGGGAGAGATGTATCACCATCATCATAGACAGGGGGCATCCTCTACAGCTAGAGGAGAGACGTATCACCATCATCATAGACAGGGGGCATCCTTAACCTAGCAGGAAGAGACGATCACCATCTAGACAGGGGTGTCCTACACCTAGAAGAGACGTATTCACCATCATCATACGACCGGGCATCCTCTACCACTAGAGGAGAGACTACAACACATCATCACTAGACAGGGGCATCCTCTACCCGAGAGGAAGACGTATCACCAAGAGGGGGGCATCTCTACACCAGAGGAGAGATGTATCACCATCATAATAGGCAGGGGGCAACTCCTACAACTAGAGGAGAGACGTATCATCACTCAGCATAGACAGAGGGACCCTCTACACCTAAGGAGAGACGTATCATCCTATCATAGACGGGGGCGTCCTACACCTGAGGGAGACGTATTCCCACGTCATAGTTTCAGGGACATCTCTACACCAGCCAGAGAGAGACGATCACCATCATCATAGACATGGGCTCCTCTACACCTAGAGGAGAGATGATCCCATCACATAGACCGATGGGGCATTCCTACACCAGAGAGAGAACGTATTCACCCATTGATCTAGAAGGTTGGCCCTCTTACCTAGAGAGCGACGATAATCACAATCATCATAGACAGGGGGCGTCTCCTACTACCTAGAGGAGAGAAGGCCTACCCATCATCATAGACAGGGGCATCTCTACCTAGAGGAGAGACGTATCACCATCTCATAGAACAGGGCATCCTCTACACTAGGGAGAGACGTATCCCACTAGACGGGGGGGCGTCTCTCACACCTAGAGGAGAGACGTATCACCCATAGACGGTTTGGGGGTCGTCCTTACACCTAAGGAGGCGTATCGCCATCAACCATAGACAGGGGGCATTCCTCTGCACCTAGTAGGATAGACGTATCATCATCATCATAGCAGAGGCAATCCTCTACCCTAGGGAGAGACGTATCATCATATCTAGACAGGGGGCATCCTCATAACCTAGAGGGAGATGTATCATCATCTCATAACAGTGGGCATCCTCACACTAGAGGAAGACTATCACATCATCATAGAAGGGGGGCGTCCTCTACACCTAGAGGAGAGACGTATCATATCATCATAGACAAGCAGGGCATCTCTACACCAGGGAGAGACGTATCACCATCATCATCGACATGGCCATCCTCTTACCCCCTAGAGAAGCCGTTCCACCATCATCATAAGACAGGTCATCCTGCACCCTAGATGAGACGTACACCATCATCATAGACAGAACCAGCATCCTACCACCTAGAGGAAGACGTCTCACCATTATATACAGGGTAGCATCCTACACTAAGGAAGAGTTATCACCTCATCTAGACAGGGGGCTATTCTCTACAACCTAGAGAGAGGCGTATCCCCATATAAAGACGGGGGCTACCTCTACACTAGAGGAGAGACGTATCACCACATCATAGAGGGTACATCTCTCTACTAAGGAGAGAGTATCACCATACTCATAGCCAGGTGCACTCTACACCTAGAGGAAAATGTATCACACATCATAGAAGGGGGGTCCCTCTACACCAGGGAGAGACGTATCACCATCATCCATAGACAGGGCAATCCTCACTCACCTAGAGAGAGAGCTATCAACATTCATCACAGACGAGGGGGCGTCCTCAACACCTAGAGGAGAGACATATCACCAGCATCATAGACATGGGGCGGCATCCTCTACACCTCAGAGAGACTATCACCATCATCATAGGCAGGGGCCATCCTCTACACCTCAGGAGATGGAGAGATGTACTCACCATCATCATAGGCAGGGGGCATCCTCTTCCCTAGAGGACCGAGACGTATCATCATCATAGACAAGGGGCGCCTCTAACTCTGGAGGAGAGCCGTATCACCATCGTCCATAGTGCGGACCATCCAGAACACTAGAGGAGAGCGTATCACCATCATCATAGACATGGGGATCCTCTACACCTAGAGGAGAGACGTATCACCACCATCTAAGACAGGGGCATCCTCTACACCTAAGGAAAGACGCTATCACATCATCACAGACAGGGGCAATCTCCACCTAGTGAAGAGAGACATATCACCATCATCATAGACACGGGGCATCCCTAACCAGAGAGAGACGTATCACCATCAAATCATGCAGTGGGCATCCCTACACCTAGAGGAGAGATGGTATCAGCCATCTCATAGGCAGGGAGAACTCTACACCTCGAGGAGAGACCGTATCATCATCTCATAGACAGAGGGCATACTCTACCCTAGAGGATAGACGTATCATCATCATCATAACAGGGAGAGTCCGTCCTACAGACACCTGGAGGGAGAGTATCACCATCGTCATATCAGGGGAATCTCATACCCCCTAGAGGAGAACGTATCACATCATCATAGACAGGGGACATCTCTAATAGAGGAGAGATTAATCCCATCAACCATAGATCAGGTGTGGGTCTCCTACACCTAGAGGAAGACGTATCCACCATCATCATCGACAGCGGGGCGTCCTCTACCCATAGAGGAGAGACGTATCACCATCTCATAGACAGGGGGCTCCTCTACACCTAGAGGAGGAGACGTATCACATCATCATCGGCACTCGACAACCTAGAGGAAAATAGACATCGCAATCCTCACCTAGAGGCGAGACGTGATCACCATCCTACAGGACAGGGGCACCCGTCCTCTACACCTATAGGTAGAAAGACAATATCACCATAGTAGGGGGCGTTCACAGTGGGCGTACGCCTTATCCATAGACAGGATCCAGCAAGGGGACGTATCACCATAATCGGGGGGGCGTCCTCTACACGCTAGAGGATAGACGCTATCGCCATCAACATAGACAGGGGCATCCTATACACCTACGAGGAGAGACGTATCATCATCTCATAGACGGGGGGGGGCGGGGGCATGCTAACCTAGAGGAGGAGGACGTATCGCCATCACCTAGACAGGGCATCCTCTGCACCTAGAGGCAGAGACGGCATCATCATCATCATAGAAGAGGGCATCCTCTACACCTCAGAGGAGAGAGAGTATCACTCATCATCATAGACAGGGGGCATCCTCTCTCCTCTAGATGTAGAGGATGCCCCCTGTCTATGATGATGGTGATACGTCTCTCCTCTAGGTGTAGAGGATGTCCCCTGACTATGACGATGGTGATACATCTTTCCTCTTGGTGTACTGGATGCCCCTTGTCCTCGTTACAGGCCGAGGTGTAAGGAGATGATTAGAAAGATCCAATCAGTATCTTCTCATATGAGGATGCCACGTGCACAGCAGTGTGTGATCTCTTTAGTTTTGGTGTAAGGTCCCTGGCCGCCCCTTCCCTTAGCTCTGTCCTTCTCCTCACATACCTGTATGGCAGCTTGTGAAAGGAGAAGAGATTCAGCTGCCAGCAGCTACAGGATACAGTACAGATAAGAAAGGAAGGTCAGGTACTTCATGTAGCTGCTGCCTTATCTGTGTCTCTTCAAGCAGCACCTAAAGCGAAGACAGAAACAAAGGCAAAACTTTACTTTACACAGAAAAACGAGCAGAGGGAAGTAGGTGAGAGGTGTAACTGGGAAGTTGTTGATTTTCCAACGATTGATGTTCAGATCAATAAGATAAAGGCTGGGATTAAATCCTTGCAAACTGCTCTAAAAGGTAGTGATGTCAGAATAAGTGATGGAAAACAGCTGACAGGTTCCTTTTAAATGGGTGATCAGTGATCATTTTTTTTAACTGGACAACAGTCGTCTCTCTTGGACATGGAAAGGCACTTGGTGAAGGAAGGGAAGGAATGGTTCCGTCTATTCTGCTGCCGCTACTACATTGTAGCCGTATCTTCCATCACGTGTTTCCTTTGGCAACAAGCGGCGGGAGAGAAAATAATTGTTTGAAGATTTCGACTCTCCATGAAGTATTGAACGAGTGCCCAGGCCGGCCGGAGCAGTCCACGCTCGCGCTCATTGTGGATGGCATTGTTAGTAAGCGGTAGGATGCCGGCTCGGGAGATTAGCCCTTGCTGGGGAATGTGATATATTTTCCAGGAAATTCTGCCAAAACATGAAAGCGAAGTTTTACAAAAGAATTATATCCCAGCAGTGAGCACATTAATGACGCCTACTGTATGAACTTTGGTCGACCCTATTACTTTAGAAATTTTGGAAACTTTTTAGCTGCGCTTTTTTGCTGTCCACAGATTACATTTTACATAAAAGGAACAGACTCTCATATGTCACTTGAGCTAAAGTTAAAAAGGGTTTTCCAGGAATTCCAGTAAATTAATTGTCAAGATGAACTTTGCTTCCTGCTTGTTCGGCGTTGCTTGTTCCCCTGTGTACGGTAGACAAGTGCTCTATCATATGCCTTCGCTACATTATGGCAAATTGAAAATATGGAAATGGGTAAACCCAAGCCTCAGCCTGTGCGGTGAAAATAACATCATAGCAGGTAACAGCTGCCTCCTCAATATACAGGAATAGCCACCATCTCCCTAATACATCGCTAGCCACATGCTGCTCATACACAGTCCCCTTAAGGGTGCCAGCTGCAGCATAGAAAAGCCTCATAAGTATTTATGCACATTTATAGTTCCTGAAGAGCTTAGTTATATGCCATCCATATGCCGTGCTGGTGGACTATTCCAAGAACTGCAGCTTGGGGATCCCTTGAGACATTTGTCTCTGGCGGGACTTCCATGAATATGTGTTACCCAGTCCTATCCATCATAATGACCCTTCTACAGGTGTCTTTACCGAAAAGGAACGGCTCCTTTTGTGGTTCTTCACAGCGAGACCCCTACAGTGCATAGAATAAAAATCAACTGATGGGTTTGGCCAACCATCAAATTTTCATGGAACTTCCCCAACTCTCTGAAGGCAAATGATGGGGGAGATCGGGATCAGAGCAGGTGTCATTGAATTGCCCAATCCTCCTGTTCTCACTCTGGATCTATGCTGTGGCCAGGCTGCCATCTCATATACAGAATACACCGGAGATAAAAATAAGACAACAACATAATATTTCCTAAATGTCAAGGTCATTGTGTGTCCTTTGTGAATATGTCCTAACATAAAATAGCATCATCTAGTATTTTAAGATTATTACATAAATTGTATATATTCAAAAGCACAGAATAAAAACAGGATAACTGTAAAAGATGCTGATTAAAATTAGAGACACTTTCAGGTACCTGCACGTTATTGGTGTTAATCTAGCACCTGGGGATAATTTATCTTGCCGTATAGTGTCTCAACACTTAAAGGAAACCAACCATGAGGAATCTACTATCAGAAGTAGATCTGACGGTAGATTTCTCCTGCCTCTGCCCTAATCTGTAATTCAATAATCCTGGAACCCAACTTGTTATAAACTTGATTTTAGCAATATGTAAATCAACTGCAGAGGCTACTGGGGCGTGTGCTAATCTGACCGGGCACTGGGAGCTAAGGCCCCGCCCCAGTTGCCTCTGCAGTTATTTTATAAATTGCTAAAATAAAGTTTTTAACAAGTCAGATAAGGTTCCAGGAATATTAAATTACAGATTAGGGCAGAGGCAGCCAAGAGGAATCTACCATCCGATCTTCTTCTCATGGTAGATTCTTCATGGTAGGTTTCCTGTAAGCACATTTGGACTGTAAGCCGACTCTGCAGTGATCAAACCTCTCATTAACAGGAAGAATCAAGAGGCAACAACCACTTTTACTAAGGAGTATGGTGTTTAATTTATTTGGATCTAATGAGAAACAACGCACTTTAGTTGGACTGTTCATGTTCTTTATTGCTAAAACATCGTGTGCCGTCAGACATTCCAACTGTTTTAGACAGAGTGCCGTATTTAACTTCCAAATTGTGTCGCACGCCCTACGTTAAAGATGCATCACAAAAAAGATGGTGAACTCTGTCAGACCAGGGTGTGGAAGCGCTAATTTATGATTTCAGGTGCACAATCTTATTGAATAGCTGCACGCAGCATTATACACGGACAGCAGAAATTTTTCATGCAGGATAATAACCCCTATCACACAGCAGAACAAAGCAGTTCCCAGAAACAGAAAAGAATGAAACAACGAAATGGTCACAGCGCAGAGTCCAGATCTAAACCCTATAGAAAGCCTCTGGAAAATCCCTGGTGACAAAATTGTGGGGAAGAAACCCACAAGTCACAGAACTGTGGAAGAGACTGGGAGAAGAATAGAGCAGATCCCAGCAGAGCCATGTGAGAGGCCAGTGATGTCCTGTAGCCGGGGCTGAGGTCCTGTGCGCTCCCTACTGACTGGTGACTGCTGGGACCTGCAGAAAAAGTTATTACAATCCTTCTCTCTGCTCCAGTCATTGCTGTTATCATTATCATGTTTTATGTATCATAAAGAATTTATTGACCCCTTACACATCCATTATATGTTCATCAATGGAGATTATTTCTGAAAAAAGCCAGTGAACAGTGATTGCTCTCTTATTTGGATGTAACCCAAGCATCCCAGCATAAGTAATGTGTCCAGTATATAGATTTATACAGTGGGGTCTGGATTCTTACCAGTAGCCTATTATGATATGGGGTGGTTTAGGCAGCAGTCTGGGACCCACGGCTTTTAAGGGGCCCATGGTGACCTAAGCCACCCACTAAGTTTGATATCTTCCTTTAGAAATTTTCCACGACAGTCTTAATCCTCCCTGATTCATACTATAAATTCTATACAATGTATCGGTTGGAATACGTTGTGTTCCGAGCTTCTGTTCATACAGATATCTGAAAGCATAGCCTGTCCTCAGTGAGGGGGTCAACAACGCCAAAACTATGCATCAAACGGCAAACTTTGACGAGGTAGAAGGACCCAGCGGCTGACATCACCGGGGGCCCGGGTGTTACGCTCCCCCTCTCGTAGGTCACAGAACATGGGATGACGCATTGACGGGACATCATCGAGCGGCTGATGATTCCTTTCTTTACACAATTGGTCTCATTGTGACAGACAAGTAATTTCAGAAACCATTATACACAGTAAACGCTCCCCAATTATTTGTAATAATAGCCCCGGGAAGGTAAGGCCGGGATGATGGAGTGCACTGTATTAAGGGTGATGATGAGACCCCGGGGGGGGGGGGGGGGTATATTTTACCAAAATACATGAGGAATATTATTTTGTTACAATTCTTATTAAATGTCAACAAGTGGAGGAGAAAATAATAGAAAATAACACGGAACTGACGGACACCGGCATCTGATAGCCGACAGCTTAAAGGCAAAGTCCAGAATCATCTCGTCTACGTGGGCTTCGAGCTTGTCTCAGGTTGGGTCATACCATCTGCTGATGGTTTAGCATATTTCTAGGGTTGTGGGTATTGGGATCTTGCGCATCCCTCTGGGTCTTATAATGGAGACCCCTCCCTGTATGTCTATTAGTGTCTCCATTATTGATGAAATTCGTGGTTATTACGTTCATTGTACATTTGACCCAATAATTGAGCATCTTATGTTTCAGCCATAGACGTTCCCCATTACAGCAAAATCGTAGCAATTTCTGGTGATTATTTCTTAAAATGATAAGAATGGATGAGACAGACAGCAATAAAGGGAATATTACAGATGCACAATGATGGGAAGGTGACCTCTTATCATCAATGAGAGAATCAAAGCCTCTTGTGATCCCCCCATCATAACGTCTTGTATCATAAATCCTTCTTCAATCTCTTCTTTATTATTACAATTTCACTTCATTCTTTGAGGCTTCTGCTGCATTATAGAAGCAGAGCAATGAACAAAGGGAGGGATGGATTTTACAATGATGGACACCTATAGGTCCCATTGACTATAACCGAACACCAGGTTTGGTGACTCATTTTTCTTTCTTGCAGGTGAAATTGGGACTTTAAGTCTATACAGCGTTCACAATATAGAGATGCATGTAACTTGACTTTTAACACATTGGGGCTCATTTACTAAGGGTCTGAACACTGCCGCACTTTCGTCGGGTTTCCCAAATATTTCCGTTTTGCGGCGAATTGCCCCAGGATTTTGGTGCAGGCGATCGGATTTTGGCACGTCGGCTTGCACGCGGCAGAAATCGGGGGGCGGGCCGTTGGACAACCCGACGGATTCGGACAAACCACGGAATTGTGTAGCAAGCTCAAGCACTCACATGCACCAGGACGAAGAAGGTGAGCTCCGGCGGACCTCGGCACAGAAGCGACACCTGCAGGAACTCGGGCACACAATCTTAGTGAATCGCGCCGGACCTGAATCCTCGTCGGACAACGCACCGCGGGATCGCGACGGGACCAGGTAAGTAAATGTGCCCCATTGTAGCAAATGTCAAATTGATACTCAGCAAATCCATTGAAAACCCATTGAAAAGTTACAGGGGTTGTCCACTTTCTGCAAAAAACTGATATTGTTTGTATAAAAAGAAGTGATACAGTGTTCTAGTATACTTTCTCTAACAATTCCTCGTGTTTTTCTAGATCTCCGCTTGCTGTCATCCAACAGGAAGTTCTATTGTTTACTTCCTGACGATAATAATGGTCATGCTATGTTACACAGGTGCACCTGGGTGACATCACATGACTAGAGATAGAATGTGCCGTGCACCTGTGTGACATCACATGACTGAGGATAGTACGAGCCGTGCACCTGTGTGTCTTCACATAACCAGGGTTATAAGAAGCCATGCTCCTGTGTGACATCACATGACCAGGGTTATAATGAGCCATGCACCTTTGTGACATCACATGACCAGGGTTATAATGAGCCATGCACCTGTGTGACATCACATAACCAGGGATATGTCAAGCTGTGCACCTGTGTGACATCACATGACCAGGAATATATCAAGCTGTGCACCTATGTGACACGACATGACCAGGGATATAACAAGCCGGGCACCTATGTGACATCACATGAACAGGGATATAACGAGCCGTGCACCTGTGTGACATCACATGACCAGGGATATAACAAGTCGTGCACCTGTGGGACACCACATGACCAGGGATATAACAAGCCGTGCACCTGTGTGACATCACATGACCAGGGATATAACAAGCCTTGCATCTGTGCGATATCACATGACCAGGGATATAACGAGCCGTGCACCTGTGTGAATTAATATAGTGAAAATATTACACAGCAGACAGAAGTTGTCTTTTGACCTTTTCCTCTCCAGGACCCACAGGCAGGGAGCCGGGTAAAGTCTCACATATTCTACTTCAAACCTCATATAACACAGACATTTTTTAAAAACATATACTGTCCCCTGAAAAAATAGCCTCCTGGTGACAGGTTCCCTTTAATGTAAAACATTTCAGATGAACAAAATATTTATATTTACACAAATGTTAAAAAATCGCAAGAAATAACCCGGCTTTAGTATAGCCCCGGGGGATCTCCAGCGCATTACATCCTCTCCGCAGCAGATCTGCATAGTGAGGATGTGGTCGTGTCTAGAGATGAGCGAGCACTAAAATGCTCGGGTACTCGTTATTCGAGACGAACTTTTCCCGATGCTCGAGTGCTCGTCTCGAATAACGAGCCCCATTGAAGTCAA
>WNYA01001854.1:0-57150 GCA_019512145.1 Engystomops pustulosus | reverse complement strand
GCCGACCCTGATCCGGAAACACTGGGAATGTGTTACAATGGCGCAGGATGTCATTAGGATTTTTGAAGGACGAGTCTCTGGAAGCTTCTTGTCTGTCATGGACACCACTCCCTGCACCTAGTGATGACCAAGGGGTCAGCAACCTGCCCTTCGGTCCTGCAGTCACGTCCAGAATTTACTGGATTGACCGTCATAATTGGAGTCAACAGATCCAGGCACCGGGACTGTGGTATCTTCTTATATCTGTTATCCATGGCCTCCTTCCTTCTAAAATCAACTTTTATAATTATGCTAATGAGCCAGAAAGACTCCTTGGGGTGTTTACCAGAGCCCATCAGTACTGTAGATTCACAGGCTGTTACACTGTTTGCAAAGAACTCCTACTGTTTGCAAAAATTGAATGGAGGAGGAAGTGTCACCTCCAGGCATTTACGTCCCTAGAGACTCCCTGTGGACAAACTACGGATCTGTGGACACGGAAACTCAGCGTAGCAGGGTGGGGAGGATGCACCTCCAGGGATGAGATGATGAGCGAGTGTCACGTTTCATTTTTGGGTTTTGTTTTTTAGTTTTTCCATTTTTTCCGTGTACTTCACTAGAACCAGGACAGGAAGTCCCATCAGGACACAGAACGGCTTAATGGACGGATGTCCCAGGTGGAGTCACACAAACTCTGGTGAATGATCCATCCTCCTCATTTCCATCCTCCCCCATACTTTTTTTTGGGTCTGTGCCCTATTTTACATGTTGTGGGCCTCATGTTGGGGTCAGTTTACTTAAAGGAAATCTACCACCAGGATGAAGGATTGTAAACCAAGCACACTGACATACTGGTGTGCGCCCACTCCGGCAGAAGCTGCTCTTCTTGTAGCTTTGGATGCCTTTGTTTTTACGAAAAAGAGGTTTTAAAATTATGCAGATGACCCTTTGGGGCTCCATTGACATCTATAGAGTCTGGAGCCTTGGAGGCTCATTTGCATACTTTGTGAAACCTTTTTATTGTAAAAACAAGGTCCTAAGAGGCTTAAAGAAAAGCTGAACCTGCCAGAGGGCATCATCACCAGCATGTAAGTGCGCTTGGTTTACAATTCTTTTTCCTGGTGGTAGATTTCCTTTAATGCCGAAAATTCAATAAACACAGTTTAAAAAATTATTCTTACACTAAAAATTGTGACAGCTGCGTTGTCAATCCATAAAAACTTTATTTAACAACCGTATTAACATCCAATGATGAATGTGAATCACGTTCCATGAGCTGTAAGATAAACTTCTGTAATAAATTCGCATCACACTGGAGCGTCTGGAGGAGAGTCCGGCCACTGTACAATGTCCGCAGCAGACATCCAGCAGACATTTTGTACCAGGTTCTGGTGCAGCTTTTAGGCGACAATTTGCATGTGACAAGGGGGTGGAGTTTCACTTCTGAATTCCACCTACAAGTCGATGCTGGGGACATTATTTTACACTACAGATTCTTCGCAGTATTTATAATTTCCACCAACTTTTTCACTTGTGCAGGGTCGGCGCCAGCACCGGGCAAGTGCTGGGGCCCAGAGCTGCTGGGGGGGGCCCACATACATAAGGAATCCATGGGGGTGTGAAATAACCATGAGGCGGCTGTTTGGGATAAACGAGGAAATAATTTAGACTGTTTCAGTTTCCGAATTTTTAATGCCGCCATGTGAGCTCATCGCAAAGGGGCCACTGAGGTTCTGTCACCCAGGGGCCTACTGAATCCTGGTGCCGACCCTGCACTCCTGCTCCTCCGCAGCGACACCTACTAACGGGAATAACTGAGTACGGGTGGCCCTCAGATTCTGGTCAGATTCCCAGTTCTCGGGGCATTGATCCTGTAGATCGTATTCTCACGTTTCTGTCATGAGATAATGATTTTCAATGGGCGTCCATCTTCATATTATATCCAGTATTTATAATGTTATACAATAACATTTACATGACATTTTATTTATTTATTACATTTGTTTTTTATCTGAGATTCTTACAAAACGTAAAACGGAAGAACGGAAGAACCAGCGGCTCAGAGAGAACAATCTGTCAAGAGATAAGAAGCAAAAGGACGTTAAAGAACAAAAAGAAAACCACGTACAACACCTACAAATACAGAGCACACCGTACAAAAATATTGTAACAACTTTATTGTTCCAGACAGCTTCACACAACAAGGTGAAAAACACTTCATGCGCGTCGTGGTGGTTTTTGTGGCTCCCGAACATATTCTTAACCCTTAAACGTGTCTATTGGTGAGTACTAACGGTGATATCCATCTGCATATCCAGCGGAAGGTTCCTCTGGTGGTGTAATATGGCATTTAGGATACATAGGGGGTCATTTACTAAGGGCCCGATTCGCGTTTTCCCGACGTGTTACCCGAATATTTCCTATTTGCGCCGATTTTCCCTGTATTGCCCCGGGATTGTGGCGCATCGGCGCCGGCATGCGCGCAACAGAAATCGGGGGGCGTGGCCGAACGAAAACCCGGCGTATTCGAAAAAACCGCCGCAATTAAAAACGGAAAATGTGTCGCGGAGCTTGTACTTACCTTCACTCAGCCGGGCTCGGTGTATTCCAGTGCGTTCCGATGCTCTTCAGCGCAGCAGCGACACCTGGTGGACGGCGGAGGAACTGCCTTAGTGAATCCACCGCAGATTCCACCGCAGAGAAGGCGCCGCTGGATCGGGAATGGGCCGGGTAAGTAAATCTGCCCCATAGACTTGCATTTTACATTAACTTTATACTACTGCGACTACAAAGTCCATACTAAGGTAACTATAGGGCTGGATATCGGAGGGCTCATGTATCTTGTATATCCCATTTCCATCCTGGGGTTTATTGTCCCTGAATATAAACTGTCCCACCGTTGTTATTATTATTATTATGAATGACCTTTGATGTAGTGTGATACTGGACCTATATGCAGGTGGTCCCCTACTTAAGGACACCCAACTTACAGACGACCCCTAGTTACAGACGGACCCCTCTCCCCCCTGTGACCTCCGGATGTTACTATAGTCCCAGGCTGCACTGATCAGCTGTAAGGTGTCTGTAATGAAGCTTTATGGATAATCCTTGGTCCAATTATGGAAAAAATTTTGAAACTCCGATTTGCACCGGGGCAAAAAAAATAAAAAATTTGTCTGGATCTACAATGATAAAATATACAGTTTCGACTTACATACAAATTCAACTTAAGAACAAACCTATGGACCCTATCCTGTATGTAACCCGGGGACTTCCTGTATTGAATAAAATTGGTTGTTATTTTTTAGACTCCTATTGTTTTTTTTTTTTTGCTTTGCTGCTTTTGTCTTATTGGATGTCTTTATGTTTAGTTGTTGTTTTTGTGTTATTGCTTATAATAAGTGTCCAGATCTTTACTTACCTTCAGGCAGTGACCGCTCTACCGGAGTCTGAGGTCGTGTCAGAAGCTGCAGAAAAATAATCAAATCATTTTTGTTTATTATTTATTCATTTTTATTGTTTAATATTTTAATTACCTCACGTTACAAAGTTTTAAAATTATTTTTCTAATATACTTTTTGTCACCACCTCGGATTTCCCCTCTTCCCACCTCCGCGGGGACCACTGTGATCTTTTCCTCGCATTGCTCCCTCCCTGTTATGTGGGTTTTTATACTAAGTATATACCGTATACATGGGTTTTATGGGTAAGATCGATCAATTTGAAAATCTCCGAGACTCCGCCTCCTTGGACATTGTGATGACAGACATGATATCAGTTCTCCTCTGACATAGACAACGAGTTATTATCACAGATATAAGACCTAGTAATACTCACTGCTGGTCGCCGTGTAATCGTCCTTCCTTCCTGAAACAAGCAAAGTGTAGGAAATTATTGTGCGTTCTGATTCCCTATAAATATAGAATTTAGATCTTGTATCGTACTGGATTCTACGAGATTTCATGATTAGAGGTGAACATTAAGTTTGGGTCCTGGATTTAGCTTCGTCCTGCGCGACACAGACATATTGCCTGATCCGGCACATTGATGCTACTAGCTGCGGCTGTGATTGGCCAGGGGTGTCCTTCTGACCAATCACAGCCATTGGCATTGAGGGGTGACAATTTGCACCTGAATCCCGGACCCAAACTTATGTAAGCTTATCTGTAATCATGATCCATATGGATGGCTGTTATTACAACCCCCACTAATTCCCCTGTAGGATCCCAAACAGAACTCCAGAATAATTACTTTGCATCCATCTTTATCCATACTAGTACAATCCAATTTGCCTCCTCCATGATGTAGCTTGGATAATTCCAGAGAAACCATCACCCTTGGACCTCTATTCCACCCAATGGCCGTCGGACAACCCGACGGATGCGGAAAAAACACGGAATTTCGCAAGATCAAGCACTCACATGCACCGGGAAGAAGAAGTGGAACTCCGGCGGACCTCAGCGCAGCAGCGACACCTACTGGATATCAGGCGCACGACCTTAGTGAATCCCGGCAGACCGGGTAAGTAAATGTGCCCCAATATCTTGTAGGGCATCACAATTGTCCAATTATTATCCATCTCTGGTTTTAAGGAGATTTCTACACCGGAGCTTCTTTACTATAAGATGATGGAACTTTCTGAAGAAGGTGACGTTTAGTATTTACCAAAAAATGTCCGGATGGATCTGGATGACTTATTATGGTCAATGCAGAATGTCTGGACCCCAAGATCTATTCTGAGGACTGGAGAAGTAATACTGCCCCACGATGAGGATGTTTGACCTCTACCTCATGGGGGTTGGACATTAATCTTGTAAGTCTGTTAGGAATCTGATTCTAAGATGGAGAAACCCTTTTGTCCTGTAGTAGTTTGTAGGATCATAAAACCCTAATCTGTAAGAGATTGGCTCCGCCAGGTTCAAACTTACTTTTGTATATAGTGACTCCAGCAATGACGGATGTGACAACGAGGATAATGGTGACCACTAGACTGATGATCACAACCAGCACGGAGGTCGGTGATTGTTCTACAAGATAAAACAATGATAATGGGGTAACAATAGATAAGTAACAGCGACTCATAATAATCTTTTTCTAAAATGTTAATTGCTGGGAGTAAACCAATAAGGATAAACCACCCTGCACATATTGGGGGTCATTTACTAAGGGCCCGATTCGCGTTTTCCTGACGTGTTACCCGAATCCTGCGGGCCTCGGGGAACTTCAGCGCAGCAGCGCCACCTGATGGACGTCGGAGGAACTACCTTAGTGAATCCCGGCCGGACCCGAATCCACCGCAGAGAACGCACTGCTGGTTCGCAAATGGACCGGGTAAGTAAATCTGCCCCATAATGTAGTTTATTATGTAGATCAGACTCACCCCATGGCACAAGGAGCGGCTCCTCCAGGCTGCTGTGATCCACATAACAGGAGTAAGTGTTGCCCTCATTGGGGCGGATGTCCACGCTGACCCTGATCTGATAGGTGCCGTCAGGATTGGGGAGGACGTGTGTGGTCTCATATGTGGGGACATCGTCCACCCCATTCTTCACCCACTTCACATGCACAGTCCGGGGGTGAAACCCGTAAACGTGACAGTGAAGTTTTGTGACGTCACCGAATTTCTGACCAGTGACCTTCACTCCTGGTCGAACTAAGAGAGTAAAACAAGAAAAACTTTATACTCATCCCTGAGCTGTTACATATAAAATCCACACTGACCCAACAATAGCGTCCAGACTGTGGTAGTCTGTGACCACGAGCTTACTGACCTCATTGACCATAACCTCTTCATCATACAACATGCTGGATCTCCAAGTGTCATCTTCAGATCATCTTGCCAGTCTCACCTTAGATACTCAATGACTTCTCTTTGTAGAGTTTCACTTGTCTTCCTGACTTTTGGAACATTCTTCACTATAGACACTATAGAACCTCTGGAACCTCATGCACTCTTCCAACTCTCGGCAAAACAATCCCTTTTATAGTTCTCATTATCTACCAGCTAGTGATCTGGAGTGCTACAATACTCACCATCACCCGAGAATACAATTTTACTTTGCCCAACCAGATGTCCGGCCAAACATCTCATGGCACCGGCAGAAGATGGTAACTCACTAGTCCCTTACTTATTGGCAAGGGCAGACAAGCACAAACATAGCCAGAAAGCACATCACATATACACATGTAAACCTAAGGGATGGAATACAAGGGTCACTCCCAGTAATCTCCCCCATTGGGTGCTATTACCTCTCCGCTCCAGGTTTCCTCTTCCATACTTGAGGAATCTCTTCAGATTCTCGATACATATATTCTCCAGGTAATTCTTGGCTCTTTCCCCTCCTCTTACTTCTGGGCTGTTCCATCTCTGAGTGGTGATCTGAGCCTCGGCCATGGTTGGGATAAATGTGGCCGTCGGTAAGTCAAAGTACATGTACTCTTCCCCGTCGTATCGGTACTGCTGATGTGCTATGGTGCTGCCGTCATCTCTGAGCTCACAGCTGCGTAATACCTGCACAAAGTGGAAACCTGAGGACAATACCGGGACTTATTAAATGGGACTCTCATGTCTACTTTCGGCAATAGAAACATTTTTGGAAGGGGTGTATCACCACCATCCATCGCTAAAGTCATTGGGATAGTCACAGGACTTCAGTTCTGTCCTGCTGTTTTGGGCCGTGGGAGGTATCACTTTCCACTCATGAAGCTTTCTCAGTCTTTCACTCTGAAAACATATGGAGATTATACATGTCTAATTTCTACAATGAAACCAAAGAGACTTTCAAAAGGGATGAATTCGGCCTACAGTCCCAGATCTCTGGTTTTGTCCTGCTGTCTCCCAGCGTTCTCGCTATTCCACTTCCCAAATATCAATTGTGGGATTCAGAAATACCCATGTCCATAGAAGTAAGACCAACCAGTAAGTAATTTCACTAGTAATTTGCATATTTGACCTTCCTGGTTGTTGGCCTTGTCTCCAACCTCTTGGCACGGCATTACAGGTCTTATCTCTACAACTACCCGGCACCTATTACTCCTGCTCCTTCTGTTCCACATGTTCTCCAGAGCATTAACCCCTGACTAACCAACCAAATGGGGGGTTGCTGAAAAGCTCATATCTCACCTCCAGTGTGGTTGAACCTCTCCATCCCTATCTTGACCTCGTGCCTGTACAGCGCCTCGTGCTGTTTCCCGATCTGCGTACTTCTCTCCCAGTATTCCGGCTTCTCCTTCATCCATGGAGCCACAGGAACGCTAACCCCGATGTCACTTCTGTATAGATCAATCTGCTGGTCATCCACATATCCAATCATGGAGAAGTCGGGCATTCCGTGTCCTGGCGCTGAGACGCCCATGTAATAGTAGCGCAGAGAGTGACTGTCTGGGAGACGGATCGGAGGCGACACAAAACACTGGTTATAGTCAAAGAATAATTATTATATTATTCCACAGATTTCAGCCAACAAAATGACTGCTTCTTCTTCGCTGAGGTTATGAATTCATTCTAAAGGGGTCGTCCTTCACTTGATTTAAGCAGCTACGGTCAGATGATGCTCCATATGGGTCACCATCAACCTCAGCAGAGACGTGTCATGTGAGTAGAGGTCACCACTGAGGCCACTGATTGGCTACATCGGCAATTTGCCTAAATGTATCGTTAAGATACCAGATGTCCTCCTACAAAATCAGAGTGTCTGGGACCTTCACACTCATGTTCTAGATCTGTGGCAGTAGTATTCAACATGTGAGAGTCCTGTCCACACCTTCTCTATGGAAGGGAACCCCCGATTTAAACCAGAGGATTGACTGATCACATCGCCCCTGAGAAGATGGATTCTCTACACCTAATGGTAGATTCCCTCTATGTCTTGTAACTGGACTCCTCCACCCCGGGAGGACATTGGTCACGGGCCACGGCTTAAGCTGGTGCCCATGAGCCTCTCCGTGGCCTTAATCATTGTCTACAAACAATTAGTTCTATCCTCAAGATATCTAATCAGTGAGGTCAACACCCAACCCTGCACCAAACCACTGTCCACCTCAGGATGACAACAGAACACAAAGATGGAGGCTCCATGTTCCCTGTGGTGGCTGAAATCTGAAGTAAATAGGATCCGTGGCTGCGGTTATGACTTTAGTCTCCTGCACAGGACACGTGGCGGCCGGGTCTCAAACCCTTAGCAGATATTGACTGATGATCCTGAGAATAGGAATCAGTGTCATAGAGGTTTTCTATAATCGGGGTGGTCTCATGGCCTTCGGCATAGACGACTCAACTGGAAGTGGTGGACGTCACGTAGGATGAGGGAGAGGTCAACCGAGGCCACGGAACGTCCAAAGCTCGAAAGAACATCAGGATGCAAAGCCAAGAGCAAGAGCAGGGTATGGTCTCTGATGTGGTCACATCGGCCGCCAGTAAAATCCCCATTAATTTCTGGAAAACTCCTTTAATTTTAAGCATTTATTCTCCTGACTACTACAATCCCACCACAGAATTTATTCTGTAAACTGATCATCATAAATTAACCTTAAAAATTGATAGACCACATATACAGCAGATCATTTAACTCCTCGTTTATATTTCTGTAGTTTTATTGACGGTTTAGTTTCTGACATTGATTTTTTTTATTTCCTTTTTTTGTCTTTTTTTCTATATCTTTATCTTCCTGTACGTATCACAATGTATAGATCCCTCATATCTCAGGAATATATACGTCTCGTGAGGAACATAACCGTCACTTCCAGCAGCTAAAGATAGGACACCCCTTTAGTGATCGGGGACATCGGTTGGGGGGGGGGATACTACTAATTATGGGACAGTCAGTTTATCATTGTACATGATGGAAAGAGAGCGCACAAAACCTGCAAAGTACTGACATAATGAGCCCTAGAATCTAAGGATACAGTAGACGCCTCCTTCATACTCACCCAGATGCCCCCCGGGGGCACACAGAAGGACCAGGGTGAGGGCGCAGAACATCTTCCACCTCCCAGAGAACCAGGAAACAAGCAGAAAACCAAACGGAGGCGAAGAAACCAAAGGAGGAGGAGGATCTCAGCAGTCACCGGGCAGATCCCACAGCGACGTATCAAAGGGAAAGTGAAAATTTAAGATGATTGAGAAATGGGGGAAATTCAGGACTCGTTCATAGAAATTTTTACCTGCACTGATACGAGACAAACAGGAGAAAACACGAAGAAACCGTGATACATTTTACAGGCAACTGCCAGCAGGTGAAGCCATGCAGATGGCGGTTAATGTTATGTATTGTCCCTAGAGAGATGTGTAATCAGACCTCACACTGCTGTGCTCTGTGCTCTCTGCAGCCAGTGTTATGCATTTTCCCTGGAGAGATGTGTAATCAGACCTCACACTGCTGTGCTCTGTGCTCTCTGCAGCCAGTGTTATGTATTGTCCCTGGAGAGATGTGTAATCAGACCTCACACTGCTGTGTTATGTGCTCTCTGCAGCCAGTGTTATGTATTGTCCCTGGTGAGAAGTGTAATCAGACCTCACACTGCTGTGCTCTGTGCTCTCTGCAGCCAGTGTTATGTATTGTCCCTGGAGAGATGTGTAATCAGACCTCACACTGCTGTACTCTGTGCTCTCTGTAGCCAGTGTTATGTATTGTCCCTGGAGAGATGTCACTATAGACACATAGACCTCTGAGAACCTCATGCACTCTTCAAACTCTCGGCAAAACAACCCTTTATAGTTCTCATATACTACCAGCTAGTGTCTGGAGTGACAATACTCACCATCACCAGAATACCATTTTACTTTGCCCAACCAGATGCCGGCCAAACATCCATGGCACCGGCAGAAGATGGTAACTCACTAGTCCCTTACTTATTGGCAAGGGCGAAGCAGAACAGACAAGCAAAACATAGCCGAAAGAACATCACATATACACATGTAAACCTAAGGGATGGAATACAGGGTCACTCCCAGTAATCTCCCCCATTGGGGTGATTACCTCTCCGCTCCAGGTTTCCTCTTCCATACTTGAGGAATCTCTTCAGATTCTCGATACATATATTCTCCAGGTAATTCTTGGCTCTTTCCCCTCCTCTTTACTTCGCGGACTGTTCCATTCTGAGTGGTGATCTGAGCCTCGGCCATGGTTGGGATAAATGTGGGCCGTCGGTAAGTCAAAGTACATGTTCTCTTCCCCGTCTCGTATCGGTACTGCTGATGTGCTATTGGTGCTGCCGCATCTCTGAGCTCACAGCTGCGTAAATCCTGCACAAAGTGGAAACCTGAGGACAATACCGGGACTATTAAATGGGACACGTGTCTACTTTCGGGAATAGAACATTTTTGGAAGGGGTGCATCACCACCAGCCATCGTAAAAGTCATTGGGATAGTCACAGGACTTCGTTCTGTCCTGCTGCTTGGGCGTGGGAGGTATCACTTTCCACTATGAAGCTTCTCAGTCTTTCACTCTGAAAAAATATGGAGATTATACAGTCTTAATTTCTACAATGAACCAAAGAGACCTTCAAAAGGGATGAATTCGGCCTACAGTCCCAGATCTCTGGTTTTGTCCACTGCCTCCCAGTGTTCTCAGCTATCCACTTCCCAAATATCAATTGTGGGATTCAGAAATACCATGTCCATAGAAGTAAGACCAACCAGTAAGTAATTTCACTAGTAATTTGCATATTGACCTTCCTGGTTTTGGTCTTGTCTCACCCCCCTCTTTGCACAGCATTACATGATCTATCTCTACAACTACCGGCACCTATTACTCCTGCTCCTTCTGTTCCACATGTTCCCAGAGCATTAACCCCTCACTAACCAACCACATGGGGGGGGGGGGGGGTTGCTGAAAAACTCATATCTCACCTCCAGTGTGGTTGAACTCTCCATCCCTATCTTGACCTGTGCCTGTACAGCGCCTCGTGCTGTTCCCGATCTGCGTACTTTCTCCCAGTATTCC
The DNA here is from genome assembly GCA_019512145.1 of Engystomops pustulosus. Classification (NCBI taxonomy): domain Eukaryota; kingdom Metazoa; phylum Chordata; class Amphibia; order Anura; family Leptodactylidae; genus Engystomops; species Engystomops pustulosus. Next base: position 46,227 of record WNYA01001854.1, on the reverse strand, counting down.
GGCTTTCATTCATCCATGAGCCACGGAACGCTAACCCCAATGTCATTTGTATAGATCAATCTGCTGGTCATCCACATATCCAATCATGGAGAAGTCGGGCATTCCGTGTCCTGGCGCTGAGACGCCCATGTAATAGTAGCGCAGAGAGTGACTGTCTGGGAGACGGATCGGAGGCGGACACAAAAACACTGGTATAGTCAAAGAATAATTATGAATTAACCACAGATTTCAACCAACAAAATGACTGCTTCTCTTAGCTGAGGTCATAAATTCATTTTAAAGGGGTGTCCATCACTTGATTTAAGCAGCTACGGTCAGATGATGCTCCATATGGGTCACCATCAACCTCAGCAGAACGTGTCATGTGAGTAGAGGTCACCACTGAGGCCACTGATTGGCTACATCGGCATTTGGCCTAAATGTATCGTTAAGGATACCAGATGTCATCTACAAAATCAGAGTGTCTGGGACCTTCACACTCATGTTCTAGATCGTGGCAGTAGTATTCAACATGTGAGAGTCGTCACCACACTTCTCTATGGAAGGGAAACCCGATTTAAACCAGAGGATTGACTGATCACATCCCCTGAGAAGATGGATTCTCTACACCTAATGGTAGATTCCCTCTGTGTCTTGTAACAGGTAGACTGGTCTCCTCCACCATAGGAGGACATCGGTCACGGCTTAAGCTGGTGCTCGTGAGCCTCTCCGTGGCCTTAATCATAGAGATTGTCTACAAACAATTAGTTCTATCCTCAAGATATCTAATCAGTGAGGTCAACACCCAACCCTGCACCAAACACTGTCCACCTCAGGATGACAACAGAGACAAAGATTGAGGCTCCATGTTCCCTGTGGTGGCTGAAATCTGAAAGTAAATAGGAATCCGTGGCTGCGGTTATGACTTTAGTCTCCTGCAAGGACACTGGCGGCGGGTCTCGTGGCGGCCCTCAGAGATATTGACTGATATCCTGAGAATAGGAATCAGTGTCACGGTTGTCTAATCGGGGGGTCTCATGGCCTTCGGCATAGACGACTCAACTGGAAGTGGTGGACGTCACGTGGGATGAGGGACTGGTCAACCGAGGCCACGGAACGTCCAAAGCAGGTCCACGCTCGAGAGAACATCGGGATGAGAAGCCAAGAGCATGAGCAGGGTATGTTCTCTGATGAGGTCACATCGGCCTCCAGTAAAATCCCCATTCATTTCTGGAAAACTCCTTTAATTTTAAGACTTTATCTCCTGACTTGTCGCTAACGACTACATCCCACCAAGAATTTATTCTGTAAACTGTCATCAAAAATTAATCTTAAAAATGATAGACCAAAATATACAGCAGATCATTTAACTCCTCGTTTTATTTCTGTAGTTTTATGACGGTTAGTTTTCTGACATTGATTTTTTTATTTCCTTTTTTTGTCTTTTTTTTATATCTTTATCGTTGTATGTATCACAATGTATAGATCCCTCATATCTAGGAATATATACGTCTTGTGAGGAACATAATCATCACTTCAAGCAGCTAAAGATAGGACACCCCTTTAGTGATCGGGGGACATCGGTTGGGGGGGGGGGGTTACTACTAATTATGGGACAGTCAGTTATCATTGTACATTATGGAAAAGCGCACAAAACCTGCAAAAGTACTGACATAACGAGCCCTAGAAATCAAGGATATAAGTAGACACCTCCTTTCATACTCACCCAGATCCCCCCCCCGGGGGCACACAGAAGGACAAGGTGAGGGCGCAGAACATCTTCCACCTCCCTGAGAACCAGGAAACAAGCAGAAACCAAAACGGAGGCAAGAAGAAGAAACCAGAGAGGAGGAGGAGGATCTCAGCAGTCAGCAGATCCCACAGCGACGTATCAAAGGGAAAGTGAAAATTTAAGATGATGAGAAAGGGGGAAATTCAGGACTCGGTCATAGAAATTTCCTGCACTGATAAGAGACAAAACAGCAGAGAAAACACGAAGAAACTGTGATACATTTACAGGCATCTCCCAGCAGGTGCAGCCATGCAGACGGAAGTCAATGCTATTATGTATTGTCCCTGGAGAGATGTGTAATCAGCAACCTCACACTGCTGTGCTCTGTGCTCCTGCAGCCAGTGTTAGTATTGTCCCTGGGAGATGTGTAATCAGACCTCCACTGCTGTGCTCTGTGCTCTCTGCACGCCAGTGTTTTATGTAGTTGTCCCTGGAGAGATGGTGTAATCAGACCTCACACTGCTGTGCTCTGTGCTCTCTGCAGCCAGTGTTATGATATCCCTGGAGAGATGTGTAATCAGACATCCCACACGGCTGTGCTCTGTGCTCTCTGCAGCCAGTGTTATGTATGTCCTGGAAGAGATGTGCAATCAGACCTTCACACTGCTGTGTCTGTGCTCTCTGCAGACAGTGTTATGTATTGTCCCTGGAGAGATGTGCAATCAGACCTCACACGGCTGTGCTCTGTGCTCTCTGCAGCCAGTGTTATGTGTGTCCCTGGAGAGATGTGTATCAGACCTCACACTGCTGTGCTCTGTGCTCTCTGCAGCCAGTGCTATGTATTGTCCCTGAGGAGATTGTAATCACGATCTCACACTGCTGTGTCTCTGTGCCTCTGCAGCCAGTGTTATGTATTGTCCCTGGAGAGAGTGGTAATCACACCTCACACTGCTGTGCTCCGTGCTCTCTGCAGCAGTGTTATGTAGTCCTGGAGAGATGTTAATCACACCTCACACTGCTGTGCTCTGTGCTCTCTGCAGCCAGTGTTATGTATTGTCCCTGGAGAGATGTGTAATAACACCTCACACGGTGTGCCTGTTGCTCTCTGCAGCCAGTGTTATGTATTGTCGCACACTGCTGTGCTCTGTGCTCTCTGCAGCCAGTGTTATGTATTGTCCCTGGAGAGAGTGCAATCAGACCCTCCCACTGCTGTTCTGTGCTCTCTGCAGCCAGTGTTATGTAGTTGTCCCTGGAGAGTTTAATCAGCCTCACACTGCTGTGCTCTGTGCTCTCCTGCAGCCAGTGCTATGTATTGTCCCTGGAGATGTGTAATCAACCCTCACTCACTGCTGTGCTCTGTGCTCTCAGCCAGCAAGTGTTATGTATTGTCCTCACACGCTGTGCTATGTGCTCCTCTGCAGCCAGTGTATGTATTGTCCTAGACATGCTGTGCTCTGTGCTCTCTGCAGCCAGTGTTTATGTATTGTCCCTGGAGAGTTGTGCAATACGACCTCCACTGCTGGCTCTGTGCTCTCTGCAGCCAGTGTTGTATTGCCTGAGAGTGTGTAATCAGACCTCACACGCTGTGCTCCGTGCTCTCTGCAGCCAGTGTATGTATGTCCTGGAGAGATGTGTAATCAGACCTCACACTGCTGTGCTCTGTGCTCTGTGCAGCCAATGTTATGTATTGTCCCTGGAGAGATGTGTAATCAGACCTCACACTGCTGTGCTCTGTGCTCTTGCAGCCAGTGTTATGTAATGTCCCTGGAGTGATGTGCAATCAGACTCACATGCTGTGCTCTGTGCTCTCTGCAGCCAGTGTTATGTACTGTCCCTGGAGAGATGTGTAATCAGACCTCCACATGTGTGCTCTGTCTCTTGCAGCCAGGGTTATGTATGTTCCCTGGAAGATGTGTAATCAGACCTCACATGCTGTGCTCCGTGCTCTCTCAGCCAGTGTTTATGTATTGTCCTCACACTGCTGTGCTCTGTGCTCTCTGCAGCCAGTGTTATGTACTGTCCCTGGAGAGATGTGCAATCAGACCACACTGCTGTGCCCTGTGCTCTCTGCACCAAGGTTTGGATTGTCCCTGGAGAGATGTGTAATCGCCTCACAACTGCTGTGCTCTGTGCTCTCTGCAGCCAGTGCTATATTGTCCTCACAGATGCTTGCTCGGTGTGCTCTCTGCAGCCAGTATTATGTATTGTCCTGGAGAGATGTGTAATCAGACCTCACACTGCTGTGCTCTCTGCAGCCAGTGTATGTAAAGTCCTCCACACTGGTGCTCTGTGATCTCTGCAGCCAGTGTTAGTATGTCCCTGGAGAGATGTGTATCAGACCTCACCACAGCTGTCTCTGTGCTTCTCTGCAGCCAGTTGCTGTTATTGTCCCTGGGAGATGTGCAATCAGACCTCACACTGCTGTGCTCTGTGCTCTCTGCAGAAGTGTTATGTATGTCCCTGGAGAGATGTGTATCACACCTCACACTGCTGTGCTCTGTGCTCTCTGCAGCCAGTGTTATGCATTGTCCCTGAGAGATGTGTAATCAGACCTCACACTGCTGTGCTCTTGTGCTCTCTGCAGCCAGTGTTATGTATTGTCCCTGGAGAGATGTTTAATCAGACCTCACCACTGCTGTGCTCGTTGCTCTCTGCAGCCAATGTATTATTGTCCGAGAGATGTGTAAATCAGACGTCACACTTGTGCTCTGTGCTCTCCTGCACCCGTGTTATGTACTTGTCCTTGAGAGAGGCAAAGCAACTGGTGCTGCCCTAAGTAGACAGTTCATCAACTGCTGTGGCTCTGCGCAGCCAGGTATATGTTATGTCCCTGCGGAGATGTGTAATCGACACTTCACCACGCGTGTCTGTGCTCTCTGCAGCCAGTTATGTATGTCGGGATGTAATCAGACCTGCACACTTGCTGTGCTCTGTTGCCTCTGCAGCCAGTGTTATGACTCTAGATTGTGTTTAACCTCACACTGCTGTGGCTCTGTGCGCTCTCGCGAGCCATTGTTATTACTTGTCCTGGAGAATGTGTATCAGACGCTCACACCTGCTGTGGCTCTGTGCTCTCTGCAGCCAGGTTATGTATTGTCCCTGGAGCGATGTGCAATCCCACTCCACTCTGTGCTCCTGTCTCTCTGCAGCCAGTTGTTATGACTGTCCTGGAGGAGATGTGTAATCACACTCACACTGCTGTGCCTGTGCTCTCGCAGCCAGCTGTTATGTACTGTTCCCTGGAGAGATGTGTATCAGACCTCACAATCTCTGCTGTGCTCTGTGCTCTCTGCAGTCCGTGTTATGGTATGTCGTGGAGCGTGTGGAATCAGGACCTACACATGCTGCTGCTGTGCTCTCTTGCGCCATGTTATGTATTGTTCTCACATGCGTGAGCTCTCTTCGCCAGTATTATTCGTGGAGAATGTGTAATCAGACCTCACACTGCTGTGCTCTGTGCTCTCTGCAGCCAGTGTTAGGTATTGTCCCTGGAGCACTATGTGTATATTCCAGGGCTGGGGCTGTGTCCACACACTGCTGTGCTCTGTGCTCTGTGTAATTGACCACATGCACAGGAATGTACCGGATATCATCTCATAGATTGTATTTTATGAGGATCCAGAATGAAGCAATTGGTCTGTGATAAGAAACGGAACAAAACATCGGTTTATATACAACCTCCATGTTCCATGGATCCTCATAAATTACAGAGTAATCCGGGAGAACCGGTTCGGACCAGGACACACAACGTCTGGAGGTCTGAATAACATCCATGGGTTCTGGTTTTGTTTACTGCAGCCACGAGCCGCCTGTTCAGAACACGGCGTTACGTGGACAATTCTGAGGGCTCCGCCCCTTATGCTATAACAGGTATCGGAATATTTGGCCGGCTCCGCCCCTTATCCAATGACAAGTATCGGAATGTTTGGGTTCTCATGGGACAATTAGTCACATTAGTGATTTTCGTGACAATCCGGTTTCACTTCTGTGTTTCCTGGAGAGATCTCTGCGATTCTGAGAACAGCGACACATAGTTCATTCCAGGGAAAGATCCAGTAACTAAATATAAGTGTTATACAGAGGTCACAGCTGATTCATTGTATAATACAAGGGTCAGGAGGGATTCATCGTATTCCTAGAGCTTTCCCATAAAGGGGATGTGTCAGCAGCTGTGGCTGTGTAGTGCTGCATCCAGTGCTCTGTAATGTCACCGGAGAGATGTGGATTCAGACCTTTTTGTATGTTGTTTGTAGCAGCAGGACTGTGAAATGTGGATGTATATATCAGGATTATAGCTTCTGTCCTCACACTGCTGTGCTCTCGGCTTTCTGTGCTGAGCTCCTTCACAGCTCCTGTTCTCTAGTTTGCATCCACTTCTATCATTGGGGAAGGACTTTGAAGAGGTCTTACCTTACACTGGCTGCAGGGAGCACAGAGCACAGCAGTGTAAGGATACACCCCCAGTGCATTTGGAGACGCTAAAATCCAGGGATATAAATCCATATAGCACAGTCCTGGTTCCACTAACAACATTCACAGCAGTATAACTACACATCTCTCTAGGGACAATACCTCTCACTGGCTGCAGGGAGCACAGAGCACAGCAGTGTGAGGACACAAGCCCAGTGCATTTGGAGAAGCTACAATCCAGGGATTTAAAGCCATATAGATTACACATCTCTCCAGGGACAGTACATAACACTGGCTGCAGAGGCACAGAGCACAGCAGTGTGAGGTCTGATTACACATCTCTCCAGGGGACAATACATAACACTGGCTGCAGAGAGCACAGAGCACAGCAGTGTGAGGCACCAATCCCGTGAAAGAGTTTCCATTCAATGATTGGGACGCTGGAGGTAAGCCCCCCCCCGTTTTCTGGATCACTGGGGTCCCACATTCAAACCCTCACCGATCCCCTCACCTTGTAATGTTAGAACAATCCCTTTAAGAGTTGACTGTCCTGTCTACATTGATATTTGAGCATCACATATATGAGCCAAATGGGAGGGTCCCAACCAACCCCCCCCCCCCCACCTTCTCTGTACCCCCCCTCGCTCTCTGTACCCCCTGCCCTCTGTAGCCCCCTTCTCCTGTAGCCCCCCTGCTCTCTGTAGCCCCCTTTTACCTACTCTCTGTAGCCCCCCTGCCCTCTGTAGCCCCCCTGCTCTCTGTAGCTCCCCTGCTCTCTGTAGCCCCCCTGCCCTCTGTAGCCCCCCTGCACTCTGTAGCTCCCCTGCTCTCTGTAGCTCCCCTGCTCTCTGTAGCCCCCCTGCCCTCTGTAGCCCCCCTGCTCTCTTTAGCTTCACCCTGCTCTCTGTACTCCCCTGCTCTCTATAGCCCCTGCTCTCTGTAGCCCCCTGCCCTCTGTAGCCCCCCTGCCCTCTGTCCCCCCTGCACTCTGTAGCCCCCCTGCCCTCTGGTAGCCCCCTCTCTCGTGACCCCCCTGCCCCTGTAGCTGCCCCCTGCACTCTGTAGCCCCCTGCCCTCTATAATGCCCCCTGCCTCTGTATGCCCCCCTCTCGCCTTGCCCCCCTGCCCTCTGTAGCCCCCCTGCTCTCTGTAGCCCCCCTGCCCTCTGTAGCCCCCCTGCCCTCTGTAGCCCCTCTGCCCTTCTGTAGCTCCCCTGTCCTCTGTAGCCCCCTGCTCTCTGTAGCCCCTCTGCCCTCTGTAGCCCCCTCTGCCCTCTGTAGCCCCCTGCTCTCTGTACCCCTCTTGCCCTCTGTAGCCCTCTCCGGCCCTGTGTATGCCCCGGCTCTCTGTACCGCCCCCTCTCTCTGTAGCCCCTCTGCCCTCTGTAGCCCCTCGCCCTCGAGGCCCCTCTCTGCCCTCTGTAGCCCCTCTGCCCCTGTAGCCCCCTGCTCTCTGTAGCCCCTCTGCCCTCTGTAGCCCCTCTGCCCTCTGTAGCCCCTCTGCCCTCTGTAGCCCCTCTGCCCTCTGTAGCCCTCTGCCTCGTGCCCTCTGGAGCCCTCTGGCCCTCTGTAGCCCCTCTGCTCTCTGTAGCCCCCCTGCTCTCTGTAGCCCTCTGCCCTCTGTAGCCCCTCTGCCCTGACAAGGGCTACTAGTCATAGTCTGTTATTAGAGCAGTATAAAAACCTCTTATAAATTGTATTTTTATATAATTTTTCTGTCTTTCTAGATCCTTCGATGAAGCTGCTGATTCTCCGTTATAATCCTGGCATATATAGAAACCGCACACTACAATCCACTAACGAAAATGAACGATCCGAAAGCCACCAATGACCTTCTAATCACACATACTCATAGCTATTAAGTGATCCAGTGTAACCACCACCATAGTAGCCATAGGGCCTCTACGGGGCCCACAGTGTCAGGGGGCCCGGCAGCCACATGACCTGACACAGCCTAAAGATTGGAGGATGTGCATCGGTGTATACAGCGCATTATCCACAGTATGAAGTGGAGCCGGCAGCTCAGATAAGACATTTTTTTGGAGGAAACTGCAGGACGTCCGGAATAGGAATCCTTAATGTTTTTCTGTATATTTCTACCATGTGACTAACTGCTAGTGGCACCCCCCTCCCCTACATAGCCCCAGCACTAATGACACCCCTCCCCCTCCCCCATACAGCTAGTGACCCACCCCTCTCCCCCCAACACTTGGCACCCCCCTCCCCCGCATAGCAACAATGATACCCCCTCCCCCCTAGCAGCTAGTGCACCCCTCCCCCCATAGCAGCTAGTGGCACCCCCCTCCCCCCATAGCAGCTAATGATACCCCCTCCCCCCATAGCAGCTAGTGACACCCCCTCCCCCCATCCGGGTATAAGAAGACTGTGAGCAGCGAGTATATGGAGGCTATGGGTGTATACTGTATGTGTGTGTGTATAAGCTGTATGTCTGTATACATGGTGTGCATATAATGTATGTGTGTATATACTTTGGGGCAGATTTACTTACCCGGCCCATTCGCGATCCAGCGGTGCGTTCTCTGCGGTGGATTCGGTCCGTGACGGGATTTTGAAGGTAGTTCCTCCCTCCTCCGCCGTCCACCAGGTGGCTCTGCTGCGCTGAAGAATATCTCCAACGCACCACGAACCTGGATGCACTGAGCTGGACGAGGTAGGTAAGCGCTTCCCAAGCGACACTTTTTTCGGTTTTTAAATTCGGCGGTTGTCTCCGAATAGTCGGGTTTTTTTCGTTCGCCCACCCCCCCCGATTCCGTCGCACGCATCCGGTGCCGTGAGCCACAATCCGTCGCGTAGGTCTTCGCCTACCAACGCCGGCTCGACTCTCGAACGTGTAGTGTACAAAAACCTTCGGTACAACGGCGCAAATCGGAAATATTCGGGTACACGTTTGTCAAAACGCGAATCGGTCCTTAGTAAATGACCCCCCCTTTGTGTCTATATGGTGTATACATACTGTATATACTGTTTTGTAAGCGCTGTAGTGTGTTGTGCATGGGGGTTTGTGTCTTTGATGAGTATATATGTATGTGTGTATATAATATGTATATGTGTATAATACTGTATGTGTGTGTATGAATGTGTATATACAATGTATATGTGTATAATACTGTATGTGTGTGTATATGATGTGTATATACAATGTATATGTGTATAATACTGTATGTGTGTGTATATGATGTGTATATACAATGTATATGTGTATAATACTGTATGTGTGTGTATATGATGTGTATATACAATGTATATGGTATATATAATACTTATGTGTGTGTATATTTGGTGATGTATACAATTTATATGTGTGATAATACTGTTATGTGTGGTGTATATGATGTGTTAGAGCCGCTACGCTTATTACACAGGTCAGTAAGATTATAATTGAAGGAATTTACATTATTTATAAGTTTTGTTTTTGCACAATGGAAGCATTACCAATTATATCTATATGTATCTCTGTAGCCATGTTACTATTTTTATTATTTTTGAACTACTTTATAGATGTGAGGCTCCATGTAATGTTACACTTACCTTTTGTCTTGTTACTAGCAAGACAGAATCCAGAATAATCCAGAGTGGAAAAAGGAAAGGAGGAGGAGGAATGGATGATGAAAGCAAACAAAGGAAAGTGGAGAGAGAGAACAGCTCCGCTCCGATAAGAGGAAGAATACTCAAGGTTGTTTTCGATTATACAGAAGTTTGAGTGAAAAATTAACACAGAAACGTCCACCAACCTGCAGGGTTATATATACTAAATATAGGGCAGGCAGTCGCCCGGTTATATATATATAATATAGCGGCAGGTCCCCCGGGTTATATTATAAGTCTAGACAACGGTGAGGTGGGACCCCCTCGGAGCTTTATTTACTATATATATACTAGGCAGTCTCCCGGGCTTATATATATTATACAGGCAGTCCCGGCGGGGTATATTATATATATATCTATATATAACAGGAAGTCCCCGGGTTTAATATGATATATAAAGGCTAGCCGCATGTATCAGTCCCGGGTTGATATATAATATATCATGGTCCCGGGTTATCATATAGTATTACAGGGGATCCCCGGTTATTATATTATACAGGCGGTCCCCCGGGTTATATATATATATATATACAGACAGTACCCGGGTTATATATAATATATAATACAGGACCAGCCCCCGGGTTATATATATATACAGGTGCGTCACCCCCCGGTTTTATATACTTAAGGCATTTGGTCCCCGGGTTATATAATATATGTATACAGGCAGTAGCCCGGGTTATATTATATATGCTTCCAGGTAAAGCCGTGCATTCCCCGGGTGTATATATATTTATACAGCAGTCCCCCGGTATATATATGTATACAGGTGGTCCCCGGATAATAATATATATACGGTGGTCCCCGGGTTATATATATATCATATACAGGTTATGGTTAATATAAAAGTCCACGCGTGATTATCCAGCCCAGGTTATAGTATACAAGATCCTTATACTATATACAGGCGGGTCCCGCGGTATAATATAAAGGGTCCCTCCCAGGCCGTTCCCCGAGACGTAAGAGATACACGATGGACAGCCCGGGATTAGTAAGTATACAGGCGGATCCATCGAGTGGATAGATAGATACGATAGCGGTCCCCGAGGGATTTCTGATATATAACTAAGGGGTCGGGTCATAATATAAGGGCGTCCGGGAGATATATTATACAAGGCGGGTTCACGGGTGATACTATATATAAGGGGTCCACCGGGTATATATATTACAGGCTCCCGGTATTTATACAGGGGTGCCACGGGTTAAATATATCTATGGTCGGTTATATACAGCTGTCCCCACGGCGTATATATATTATACAGGCTGTCCCACTGGGTTATATATATATATACAGGCAGTCCCCGGGTGGTATATATATACCAGGCGTCCCCCGGGGTTTATATATATATATATACAGGCAGTCCCGGGTTATATTATATATATACAGGTGTCCCGCGGTTATTATATATTACAGGCAGTCCCCGGGTTGATATAATATAACAGCCAATTCCCCGCGCGTTATATATTATATAAGGCTGCTCCCGACGGAGTTATATAGATATATATACAGGCCGTCCGCTGGTGTAATGATATATATAACCAGCATGCCGCGAGCCTTATATATATATATATATAACGCCCCAGCCTCCCGGTCATATATAAAGGTGTCACTTGAGTTATATATATACAGGCAGTCCCCGGGGTTATATATATATAATATTACAGGCAGTCCATACCCACGTTATATATATTATTCAGGCCCATTCCCCCGGCTATATCTAATATATATATACAGTCAGTCCCCGGTCATATTATACTACAGCGCCTCGGTGATTATATATATCATATACAGGCCAGTCTCCCCAGGGTTTATATATATATATTATACAGGGGTCCCCGGGTTATAGAGATATATTATACAGCCAGTCCCGCGGTGTATTATATTATAATACGACTTCAGCAAGTCCCCGGGTTTATATATATATAGTAATATTCAGGCAGATCCCCGGGGATTATATATATATATAACGCAGGCGAGTCCCCCGGGTTAATATATATATATATAAATACAGGAGCTCCCGGGCGTTACTATATAAGCAGCTCGGGTAGGCATTCCGTTATATATTATACATACATGGCATGTCCCCATGGGTTATATAATCATATACAGGCAAGTCCCCGCGGGGGTTATATATACATATACAGGGACAAGTTCCCCGGGGTTATATATATATCATATCAGCCAGCTCCGCTATATATATCCATAAGAGCCATCAGTCCCTGTCTTATATTTATATATACAGGCAGTCCTCGGGTTATATATACTATACAGGCAGTCCCCGGTTATATTAATATACATGGCAGTGTCCCGGGTGTTTAATATATATACTATATACAGGCACATCCCGGTATTTAATACGGCTTCCCCCCACGGGTTATACTATATATAAGGCAGTTCCAGCGTATATAATATATCAGGCCAAGTCCCCGGGCTTACTAATATCTATAATAGGCAGTCGGTTATACAGGCATCCCGGGTGTTATATGTATATATCATAGCAGTTCCCGGGTTATACTATAATTATCTATATAACAGGCAGTCCCGCTTCTTAATAGCCGCCGGTAATATATATAGACCGATATATATATTATCCGGTCCGGGTAATTTACAGGCGCTCCCCGGGTTATATATTATTATCGGATCATACTTACAGGCTCTGTTTGAAATATATATACGGCAGTCCCCGGGTTGTATATATATACAGATCCCCGCGGTATATTACACGTCCCCGGGTATATATATTAATACAGCATTTCCCCCGGCGTTTATCTATATATATATACGGCGGTTCCGGGTTAAGTATATATTAACAGGCAGCCCCCGGGTATATATATATATATCATATAATAGATATATTGATACAGGCCAGTTCCCCGGGTTAGTATATATATAATAGGCAGTCCCCGCGGTGTTAGTTGATATATATACAGAGCAGTCCCGCGCCCTGTTTATTTATATATATACAGCAGTCCTACCGGGTTATATATATATCTACAGGCAGTCCCCGGCGTTATATATATATATAATATATAGTATACAGCCGTCCCGCGGTAGATATCTAGACAGGCAGTCCCCTGGTGTTACATATATATATCAAGGCGGGCCCCAGTCTGCCCGGTTATGTACCAGATAGGTTCCATAGGTTTGTTCTAAGTTGAATTTTGTATTAATCGAAACGGTTTTTTTATCATTGTCGATCCGAAAAAACATTTTTTTTGCCCTCGTGAACATTGGTTTCAAAATTTTTGCTGTGATGGGCACCAAGGATTCTGTATAAAGCTTCATATTATGACACCTTACACGCTGATCAGGCAGCCGGGTACTAGATACCATCCGAGAGGTCACCAAGGTCACAAGGGGGCAGAGGGGTCGGCTGTAACTAGGGGTCGTTGTAAGTCCGGTGTCCTTTAGTAGGGATCCGTACCTGCATCAATTAATACTAGCAACAATCTGTATAATGAACCCAATATGATGGGATCTAGACCCATTGTCTCTGTAGATTCTTTCCTCTGCACAGTAGGTCATGTAATATCTTATAATGAACTTTTATTCATTTTTGGGGCAATTAAACAAAAAGCAGCCGCCATGACCTTGTATTTCTGGGTCTGTTGTGATGGCGCTCGAAGTTTTATGACACAGGTCAGAAGAGGTCACCTGATCGTTTATTATCGTCATATAATTATATGTCAATGCTTAGTCTTTGTACCATTGTTTACTTATTTTAATTATTTTTGAACTACATAGAGATTTAGGATTCCTCCTCCTCTTCCTCCACTCTTTCCTTCCTATCCAATCGGATTGGTTGTCGCTCTAGCTCCTGAGTCACTAAAGCAATCATGTCATTTATGTTTGACATTCTACCTTGCATAATGACGGCCGGCTTTGTTCAGGTGGGGGTGCTAGTCTGTGGGTTGTGCCCAGGACCGCCCACTGACATTCAATTGGGGCATCATGTGCAGGCTTGGCCAAACCAATCTTTTGGGAAGGTGGCGGCTAGCATAAACATTCCTCCAACATATCCCGACCCTGTTCTAGGGGTCTTATATGATTATCCCATGTTGGGGCGTACCAATCTGATTGGTTGGGACTAACTGCTGCATCCCCCCTCTTCATCGGAACGGACCCTGCGCCATTCAATAGAACAACGTGGCTGCCTTACATTCCGCGCTTCCCGCAGTCTTGCATGGAGATGTCGGCCTCTATAATGCATAAGCGTGTCTCCCTAGATTGCTTGTGGTCCATTCTTGTATGAGGGGGGCCCAGCGATTTTAGTTCCCTACTAAAATGTGGCAGAAGGTCCCAAGCTCATTGAGGAGTAGGTTCAAGGTCAGGCCATGTTAATGTACATTCAACTGCTGATCTTTTAAGTGCCTTTGCCTCCCGGTTTGTGGACTAGATCAGTCCATTTAATCCTCTCCACGTCAGAGAGGAGGCAGGTGGAAGGGGGATGGTATAATCTTCCCCCTCCCTTCTCCCTCTGCTCCAGCTCCCCTCTCTGACTCTGTAAAAGGATTATACATGTGCAGTACTGGGAACTGTACCTCCACAACCGGGGAGGGGTATTCAAAGTGCCCCTGAATCAGTGTAAGCCCCCCTACAGATTGCATTGCTAATCTACATATGTGTTGAGGTGGGTGACAAGGTCTTTCAATAAGACCGCAATGACTTTCACCATGGGGCCTCTTACTTACCCGGTCGCATTCGCTGTATCCAGCGGCGCGTATTACCGATTGCTGTTCGGTTCTGCCGGCAATTCACTAAGGTCTGCGGCCCGAGTCCACTAGGTGTCGTTGTTGCGTGAAGTCCACCTTCTTTGTCCTGGGTTGTGAGTTGCTTTCTTGCGACACACAACTTTACTTTAAAATTCCGCGGCTTTTTCGAATCCATCGGGTTTCCCGACTGCCACCCCCTGATTCGGTCTCGTTCAAAGCCACATCCGATCGCGTGCGCCAAACTCCCAGGGCAATGTTGCAAAGTCAAAATATTCGGGAAACCCGGCAGAAAATGCACGATTCGGTAACCCTTAGTGTAATGCAGCCCCAGTGTTTTCTCTCCATAGGTTCAGTGTATACGTCAGTGTAAATAGAAAGTCTAGTTATATATATTTATTATTTTATAATTACATCCCATTACTGGAGTACGAGACGTGATGTCACCATAAAATCACTCAGTCTCACATCGGCCTGAAGGAAAAGTTTTCTGTTTGTTTACATGTTCAATAAACAGTTTTATGGCGAAAACCGCTGTTGTCATAGTATACCTTGGCTGTGCGTACATACCAATGGGGCAGATTTACTTACCCCGGTCCATTCGCCGAATTCCCGGGCGCGTTCTCATCTGCGCTGGATCGGTGTCTTGCGGGTATTATTAAGGTTAGTTCCTCCGCTTCGTTTCGCTTCCCACACAGGTGTGGCGTGCTGCGCTGATGAAACAGCATTGAACCACTGGAGAGGTCACACGAGCGCGGGCTGAGTGAAGGTTGAGTGCAAGCTCCACGACAGATTTTTTTTTAAATGAGCGGGCGGTTTTTCCCAAACCGTGGGGTTGTTCATTCGGCCACACACCCCTATTTCCGTTGCGTGCATGCCAGCAGATGCGCGCCCAATCCAATCGCGTGGCGGCCACAAATCCCGGGGGAAATGCGCGCAAATCGGGAAATATTCGGGTACAGATCGGGAAAGCTAATCGGTTGCCTTAGTACAATGACCCCCCATGTCTACTACATGGAATTTTGTGTATCACTAATATATTCTATGATGATGGGGTGTCACTTTCCCCCGTTACTATACAGTATTTATTTGTGTCTAAGCCCTTAGCGTGTGCGGTTTGTCGATCTGATGCTTGTAAAGGGAGACCTGTCACCACATTTTTCACAAATACGTGGTGACAGGTTATACACCATGGAGCCGATTAACTAACTGATCCTCTTCTTTTATGCTAAATTTTTTCCTCAAATACCACACAACCAACTTTTACCTTAACCAGCGAGTCAGCAGTAGTGTCCTGCATATGCCACTGCCTATTCTCCACCTTTCCGCACGTCTGTGACCAGTGGGATGTCGACTAAGTAATTTACCCGCTCACATTTCAAAAATGACCTCATGCAGATATCGATCTGATCACATGGCCTTCATGAGCCTCCTGGGGATGAGGGAGGAGTACAAGTCCAGATGAGGTATGGTGTGGTTTCATGTGATCAGATTACCATACAGGTGGTAGATTTTGCCAAATGTAGTGGGGTAAAGAACCTTAGATCACCCTGGTCACATGACTGTGTGAGTAGGTAACCAATTAGGCTGAGCTCATGAGGAGGACAGCTGTTGGTTGTCACGGGCCTTCATTTGGCCTGTTTTGTATTTAACCCTTGTTTCCCTCATTCCCTGCCGGATCTTGTGTTCCTCTAGCTTAGAGAAAGCTTCCTAGCGAGTATATCCTGTATTCCTGCGTTCCAGTGTTAGTCCTGTGGTTCACCTGATCCTGAGTTTTCCTTTGTGTTGCCCGTTGTTCGTGTTCCCCTGGTTCTGTGTGCCTGTGTTTCCGTTCCCCACCGCCTGGACCTCCGTTGTGACGCCGACTGAACCTGGAGTTGCATATTCTGCCGCCTGCCTACCCTGATGCCTGGACCCGGACTAACGGTTGTCATCCGCTAAGGAACCTCTACCCTCGCTGCCACCGGGGCTTATTCACACCTGGGAACGACCTGGGTATCTGCGCAGCAGTCCCAATCGCTTTGCGGCGGCTCCTTGGTGAAAACAGGTGCTGCTAGGGCTCGCGTTCGGTTTTGTAGTTACATCTCCAGCGGTGGTCATAGGATCCACTGATCTCTAACGTAAAGATCCGGCCATGGATCCCGCCGAGGCTCCTTCTCCCAGTCAGCTTGATCTCCGCCACCTCGTGATCCACCAGTCCCGGCAGATTGCAGGCACAGCGGAATCAGCTAGAGCAATCCACCCGCCATGCTACAACAACTACTTGCTAACCCAACATCAGCAACGTCCCCCGCCGCTGAAGCGGCCGCTGCGCCCCTGCCTCACCCTGTTTTATGTCTCTGCGCTGTAACCCGAGCCTACGCCTCTCTTGCCCGCAAGGTATGAGAGATCCAAAGAGGTGGCAGGGGCTTCAGAACCCAGTGCTCCTGTGCACATAGAACTCATGCCGTCGCAATTGCCGACGCAGGTTCCAAGGTGGCTTTGTCTCATCCTTCTTTCCGGGAAACGCCGGGCCTGGGATACTCCGCTTTGGGACAGAGATGACCCGTTTTGTGTATCTAGCCGCCTCACTTCGCGTTTCGTCTGAGTTCCGGTCAGTCGTCGAGGAACCAGCACGTCGACCTTCCCTGCGGAGCTGCTCATTGTTGAACTTGCGTCAGGGCAACTCATCGGTGGGCGAGTCGCATTTCAAATTCTGCACCCGTCTCGGCAACTTGCGTGGAACGAGGCCAGCCCTAATATCGCTACATTTAGAAAGGCTCTCTGGCGCAGGTACAAGGACGCACTGGCAGCTCGGATCTTCATCTACTCTGAGTGGACCTCAATCACCTTGGCACTCGACTTGAGTTTTGGTTTAAGGGAGCGAGCTGAGGAATTACGCTCCGCTATATCCAAGGGCCGTGTTAGACTCGCATTCCCTCGCCTGGAGCCAGTCTTCCAAAAGGCCGCTTCTTAGGCCCCACCCAGAATCTTCTGCTGAGGAACCCATGCAGGTTGACCGAACCCCGTCAATATACCAAGAGCTCAGTTTAATGACCGCTTCCGACAGAGAACCTCGCTGTACGTGCCAAGCTCCAGCAGCACTTCATCGGCTCCCTGTCCGTCGTCCGTCCTCAACGTCCGGGAACACGCCAGCACCTAGGCTTCTTGGGAGAAGAGCGTCCCTAGGTGTGTAGTACAGCTTCTTTCTCCACGGCTGACTCTTCCCTGCTCTCTCAGCTTTGGCAACCGGTCCCCAGCATCCAGTTTACTGTCCTGGACTCGGGCTCTACAGAGAAGCCATTCGTGATGCAAGCCTTGGTCTCTCAGCATCACTTCACGGTTGTGTTTCGTTCTAGAAGCCATGTATCTATTGCCTCCGTCATGGTCGATTCTCTCGGCTCCCGTCTCTGTTTTCGCACGGAGCCCTGCTTCTGGCAAGTGGTGCCCTACATAAGAGAGACTGTCTTTTTTGTGCTGCCCCAGCACATCTGCTCTACTGCTTGGTCTCTGCGCTGTGCAGCTTCATGCCCCTGTTACTGGACTGGTCGCTCCGGGCATACCTCCGTTGGGGACCACTGTGCTTCACGGTTGTATGCAGATTTCCCCGTCGCTTACCTGGGGGGACTTCGACTCTGGATCCCAAGTCTCTGAGGGTCTGCCCAGCTTGTTATCGGGACTTCTTCGGTTGTTTTTTCCAAGAAGGCAGGCGGGTCCTACACACTCACTGTCCTATGATTGCCCTTTGGATCTGTCTCTGGCCACTCCTCCCCAGAGGTCGTGTCTATCCTCTTCGGTGACCTGAGGCTCTAGCATGCCGATCTACTCAAGGAGAATCTGCAGAGGGGTTTTATATACGCAAGTCCTTCCTCTCCGGCTGGCCGCAGTTTCTTCTTCGGTTACCCACAGAAGGACGGGGCCCCTCAACGTCCCTTAAGAATCGTGGGCTGTAAGATCACGGTAAAAAAAACCTTACCCACCTGCGTTGATTACAGAACTCTTTGATCGCCTCGTGGTCTCACGGTGGTTCTCACAAGCTGGACCTCCATGGTTGCTACAATCTCATCCGGATGCAATAGGTGACTGATGGAAGATGGGCGTTTTTAAACACCCCGTGACGGGCACTATGACTGATATCTAGTAGCCCTTGTGGACTGTGTAATGCCCTCTGTTTGTTCAGTGATTGGTGAACGACATTTTTTCGGGGACGTCTTTATACATGGTCGTTTGTCTACTTTGTGACATCTTGGTTACTTCTCCAGACCTGACGGTCCAGCACCAGGCACCCAGTACGACCAAGTTTAAAGGTTCGACTTCGTGCCATCACCTTTATGCAAGTTAGAAAAAAAAAGCCTGTTTACAAGCATGGCACTTCCTTTGTCCTCGGATACATAATTTCCGACAGAGGCCTCCAGATGGACCCCCGCACAGCTGTTGCAGTTCTTCAGTGGCCACTCCTAAGGGTCTCCGAGCCATCAGAGGTTTCCTGGGGGTGTCGTGAACTATTACCGTCAGTTTTATTCCCCATTTCTCCACTTCTGGTTCCCCCCATTGTGGCGCTCACACAGACGGGTGCCATCCACGAGTGCCTGTCCCAGCTGCTGTAAATGGCCCTTCTCCACGTTAAGTCTCGCTTTTTCCTCAGCTCCCTTACTCTCTAGCCAGATATGGACAAACCCTTTTCTGGAGTGGACGCATCTTCCATAGGAGCTGGAGCGGGTTGCTCACTCAGAAGGCGGGCCCAAGGGCCAACTTAACTTGTCGGTTTCTTTTCACAGACTTTTCTCCCCGCTGGAGAAATTCTTCATTGGGAAGAAGAACTTTAACCATTCAAAACTTGTTCTTGAAGAATGGCGTATCTTCTGGAGGAGCTTCTTCATCCTGTTTGCGTGGTACTCTGACCAACAAGATCTCTACATATACATCCAGAACACCCAGCGCGCCTGAATCTCAGGCAGCCCGGTGGTCTTGTTCTTCCCCGCTGTGGACTTGCTTGGATTATTTCGTCGGCCAGACAAGAATGTCAGCTGATGTCTCTTGTCCCGTTCTTCAGATGTTGTTGGAAGAACCAGTTCCTCGGCCATATATTTATTTCTCCGGATCAGCTTGTTTGTTGCAGCTCGGTGGTACCTCTAGGCAGCTGCTCCTGGGAAGACTTATGTGTAGCACTGCTTCCAGGAAGAGGATTCTGTCTTGGCGGTCAGTCTTCTCGTCTGAGTG
The DNA here is from genome assembly GCA_019512145.1 of Engystomops pustulosus. Classification (NCBI taxonomy): domain Eukaryota; kingdom Metazoa; phylum Chordata; class Amphibia; order Anura; family Leptodactylidae; genus Engystomops; species Engystomops pustulosus. The sequence goes on along the minus strand of WNYA01001854.1, from coordinate 26,592 downwards.
GGCACCCCTGGGTGCCAACGCTCCTTGGCCCTCATCTCCCCGCTATTAGTGGGTGGCCAGAACCTGGTCCAAGAATTTCGGGCTGTTTGGTGGGATCCTGCTCCTCCTGTGCCCGCAATAAAGCCATACCAGTCGCCTCTGGTCTCATCTCGGCAATGGACTTTGTACTACGATCTCTGCCTGTCTCCTCGGGCAATACTTCATCTGGGGGGTGACGGATGCCCGGTTTTCCAAAATGTCACCATTTTGTTCCCCCTTCCATGGTCTTCGTCTTCACCACAGTTGCCAGTTGTTTCTCTTAAACATATCTTGCGTCTGCATGGTCTTCGATTCACATTGTGGTCCCGTTATAAGGAGTCCAGTTTGTGTCAAAATTCTGGACGTTCTTTATGTAACCAACTGCAGGTCATCTTGACTTCTTCTTGCTTACCAACACCCTCCAGTCGAATGGTCAGTAGGAGAGGGTTGAACCAACCTTTGGCTGCTACTTGCGCACTTCGTCTGCAGCCCTGTCAAGACGAACTTGGATGACCTTCTACCTTGGGCTGAGTCCTTTACAAATCACTGGGGACTCGGGATTCTATCTGGGTGTGCTCGGCTGCCATGTTCTTTTGGTGGTGCGGTATGGGACCGTCATTCCTCGCCCCACCCTCTCCCGCTGTCTACTCCCTCTGGTTGCCCTGCGGTTGGAGGGATCTGGTGCCAGGGATTCAAGGTGTGTGGACAGACCTCGCAGTCCCCTTCGACGAGCTACAACCGTACCACGAGCCCAGGCATGATCAAAGAGCGTCGAGCTCCTCTGTCCTTGCTCATCCGGATGACAAAGTTATTGTATCCTCCCAGATAACGTCAGTTAAGCATACCCAGACTATAATTGGGCCCCGGTTATGGCCTTGCTCCCTTTGAGGTAATCAAGCGCTTATCAAGTGGCATATCAATGGCTCTGCCTTTTCCTCATCTATGCGCATCCACGAATCTCTTTTCATGTATCCCTCTGAAGCCAGAGTCGTCTGAACCCGCTTCATCCCCAGCAATCCCCTCATCCGGCTCCCTGAGGTCGATTCTCCAGAGTATATGAAGTCAAGGCGGTCTGGACATGAAGTTTGTAAGGGGTAAGCGGTCTCTTAGATTGGAAGGGGTTCGGGCCTGAGGAGAGATCCTGGTGAGCCAAAAGAGAATATTTTGAGCGGACTCTCCCAGTAGAGGGTTCTTGGGACCAGAATAGAAGAGGGGAGTGCACGAAGGGGGGGGTATACTGTCACGGGCCCCCCGTGCGATCCATACACGGACGCGGGTGGCACCCGTTGCCTCTCTCATCGCTGCCCCGGTTCCGCTCCTGTCACTCACCTCTCTGGCTCCCGACTCCCGTCCGACTAGTCCTACGCGGCTGCCTCCGCTCCCTGGCGAGCGCGCGCGCACTGTTGAAGATTAAAATGCGCCGCGCACAGGAGATTAGTATTGCTCATTTCTTGTTTTGTATATACCCTTTGTTTTCCCATCATTCCCTGCCGGATCTTGTGCCGCTTAGGCCTTAGAGAAAGCTTCCCTACGAGTAATTCCCTGTCCTGTATGTCCTGCGTTCACAGGTGTATTCCTGTGGTTTCCGTTCTGCGTCTGGTGTGCCGTGTTACATGGTGTTCCTCTGTTGCTTGTGGCCGTGTTTTCCCGTTCCAACCTGCTGGACCAGACTTCCTGTTCGCTGCCACCTCTTAGAACGTGACGTTTTGCATTCCATCTGCCGCCCTGTCCCGACCCCTGTGCCGGACCGACTACGAGTTGTCATCCGCTAAGGTACCTCGACCTTCGGCTGCCCACCATGGGTATTCACCGGAACGACCTAGTTGGTATTCTGCCGCAGCAAGTCCAACCCGCTTTGCGGCGGGCTACTGGTGAAACCAGGTGCCGCTAGGGCTCCGGTTCCGGTGGTTGGCTAGTTACATCCCGCGGTGGTCCAGAGGATCCCACTGATCTCCTAAAAGCTGGAGATCTATCTGCGAGCGCTCCATCCGCCCCTCATCTCCGTGTCTCGACAGTCCAAGTGCATTTATTGTGGCTTTAATGTGTGGGTAACACCTCTCTTTCTTATGTAGAACAGACAGACGTTTACAGGTGATCTAGAGCGCTCTAGGGAACCTGGCCAGTAATGCCTGTATATGTGAAACTAATGGGTTGGTGGAACAGGTTCTTTAAAGGGGTTTTTCGGTTATTTCCTGAAAAGCCACTAAAATTTGGGGAAAAAATGCTTAACAAAAACCCCTGAAAACCGATGAGATTGAATAAAGAATATTACATTGCACATTTTCTGGTTGGGTCTCCCCCGGGTCTAACTTGCCAATGAGAATGAGGTATGCAGCAAGCTGTGATGTGTAGAGAAGGAGGTTAGGTGTGTACCCCCGAGCGATGGGACTTCTGCAGGTGTCCAGACTAACAACAAGACGAGAGGAACAGTCTCCCGAACAAGTGGTCTATATCTATCGCCTCAGCTCTCTGGTAGAGGTGTACTGAATCACAAGGGTTAGAACGTCAGCAGCCAGTGTTATAGTATATCCCTGGAGAGATGTGTAATCGACCTCACACTAGCTTGCTCTGTGCGCTCTTGCGCCAGTGTTATGTATTGTCCCTGGCGAGATGTGTAATCAAGACCTCACATGCTGGTGCTCTGTGCTCTCTGCAGCAGTGTTAAGTTTATCCCTGGAAGATGTTAATCAGACTCACACTGCTGTGCTCTGTGCTCTCTGACCTAGCCAGTGTTATGTATGTCACATGGAGAGATGTGTAATTCAACCTTTATCGTCTGGTCTTGTAAAGTTAGGGCAAAAGTCAGGACTGTGATATAATGGAATCTATTTATATTGGCATTTAATATTCCAATCGTGTTGTCAATTGGGCACGTATCCTCACACTGCTTGTGCTCTGTGCTCTCGCAGTCAGTGCTATGTACTGTCCCTGGAGAGATGTGTATCCAGACCCTCACACTGTGTGCGTCTGTGCTCTCTGCAGCCATGTTATGTAGGTCCCCATGGAGAGATGTGTAATCAGACCTCACAATGCTGTGCTCTGTGCTCGTCTGCTCAGCCAGTGTTAGTATTGTCCTGGAGAGATGTGTAACAGACCTCCCTGCTGTGCTCGGCTCTGATGTCAGTGTTATGTATGTCCCTGGAGAGATGGTGTAATCAGACCTCCCACTGCTGTGCTGTGCTCTCTGAGCCGAGTTTAGTATTGTCCATGGAGAGATGTGTCAATCAGACCTCACACACTGCTGTGCGCTGTGCGCTCGCAGCCTCCAGTGTTATGTGATTGTCCCTGGAGAGATGTGTAATCAGACCTCACATGCTGGGCTCTGTGTTCTCTGCAGCCAGTGATAGGTTGGTCCCTGAGACGATTGGTGTAATCAGACCTCACACTGCTGTGACTCTGTGCTCTCTGCAGCCAGTGATGGGTTGTATGGCCCTGGAGAGTATGTGTAATCCAGACCTCACATGCTGTGCTTGGTGCTCTCTCTCTGCAGCCAGTGATAGGTATGGTCCTGGGCGATGGTTAATCAGACTAGTATGTTGTTAGTAGGCAGCACAGGACTGTGAATATGGCTTAAAATCCCTGATTGTCACTTCTCTCCAATGCATGGGCTGTGTCCTCACATGCTGTGCTCGGGTGCTCCCCTCAGCCAGTGAAGGTTTGTCACTAGGAGATGTGTATGTATACTGCTGTGAAATGTTGTGTGGAACCGTGACTGTGCTATATATGGCTATTTAATCCCGGATTTACGCGTCTCCAACGGCACTGGGGGTGTCATCCTTACACTGTCTGTGCCTGTGGCTCCCTGCAGCGTATGTAATGTAATACCTCTTCAGATCCTTCCTTTCCCTGATAGAAGTGATTGCCAAACTAGACGAACAGGAGCTGGAAGGAGCTCACAGCAACAGAAAGCGCGAGAGGCACGCATCGATGTGAGGACGAAGCTAATCCTATATATAATCCACATTTCACAGTCTGCCTGTACCCAACACATACAAACAGCCTGATTCCACATCTACTCCGGTGAATTACAAGACTGATGCAGCACCTCACAGCACCGCGCTGACATCCCCCTTTATGGGAAAGCTCTAGGCAATCCACGCATGATCCCTCATGACCCTCTGTATTAAATGACTCAGCTGTGACCTCTGTATTACACTTCATATTTGTTTACTGGATCTTTCCCTGGAATGACTATGTGTCGCTTGTCTCAGAAGTCGCATCGATCTCTCCAGGAAACACCAGACAGTGAAACCGGCATGTCAGACAATATCCAAATGTTACTTAGATTGTCAACTTGAGAACCTCAAACATTCCGATACTTGTAATTGGATAAGGGGCGGAGCCGGCCACAATTAATTCCGATACCTGTTATAGCTAAGGGCGGAGCCCTCCGAATCGTCCACTATAACCCGTGTTATGGAACAGAGTGCGGGCTTCGTGGCTTTCGGCGTAACAAAATCGCAAACCCATGGATGTTATTCAGACCTCAGACGTTGTTGGCTGGTCCGAACCGTTCTCCCGGATTACTCCCTGTAATTTATGAGGATCCTGGAACATGGAGGTTATATAAAACCGCATGTTTTTGATTTCCGTTCTTGATACAGACCAATTGTTTCTGCGGATCTCATACTACATCTATGATGATTCTCGGTACTTCGTGCATGTGTCAATTCACACGCAGAGCACAGAGCACAGCAAGTTTGTGGACCCAGCCCAGCCCTGAATATACCATAGTGCGACTCCAGGGACAATACCTAACATGGCCTGCAGAGAGCACAAGCACAGCATTGTTGAGGGCCTGTATTACACATCCTCCAAGACACTCCTCACACTGTCGGCAGAGAGGCCAAGAGCACAGCAGTGTGAGGTCTGATTTACACATCTCCCCAGACAGTACTAACACTGTCTGCAGAGAGCACAGACCACAGCAGTGTGAGGTTCTGATTACACATCTCTCCAGGGACTTACATACACTGCTTAAGAGAGCACAGAGCCCACAGCAGTGTGAGGTCTGATTTACACTCTCTCCAGGACAATGCATAACACTGCTTGCAGGGAAGCACAGAGCACAGCAGTGTGAGGGTGTGATTACACATCTCTCCATGGGACAATACATAGCCCTGGCTGGCAGAGGGCAACAGAGCACAGCATGTGAGGTGTGAATTACACACTCTCAAGGGGACAATTAATACACTGGCTGCCGATAGCACAGAGCACAGCAGTGTGAGTTCTGATTACACATTCTCTCAGTGACAATACATAACACTGGCTGCAGATAGCACCTAGCACGCAGTGTGAGGTCTGATTTACACATCTCTCCTGGACATACTACACTGGCTGCAGAGAGCCAGAGCACACATTGTGAGTTCTGAGTACCATTTCCCAGGGACAATCACTAACCTGGCTGCAGAGAGCACAGGCACAGCAGTGTGAGGTCCTGATTACACATCTCCCCAGGGAAAATACATAACACTGGGCTGCCAGAGAGCACAGGGCACAGCATGTGAGGTTGTGATTACACATCTCTCTATGGTAATAATCAGAACACTGGCTGCAGTAGCAACAGAGCCACGCAGTGTGAGGTCTGATTACACATCTCTCCAGGGACAATCCATACACTGGCTGCAGATAGCACAGAGCACACAGCAGTGTGAGGTCTGACTTACACATGTCCTACACTCTGCCAGGACACATACATTACACTTGCTGCAGAGAGCACAGAGCACAGCATGTGAGGGTCTGATTACACATCTCTCAGGGGACATACATAACACTGGCTGCGAGAAGGCACAGAGCACAGCATGTGAGGTGGATTACACATCTCTCCATGGCAAGTACATACACTGGCTGCAGACGATCACAGAGCACAGCATTGGAGGTCTGATTGCACAATCTCTCCAGGGAACAATACAAGCACTGGCTGCAGAGAGCACAGAGCACAGCAGTTGAGGTCTGATTACCATCTCCCCGGGACAATACATAACCTGGCTGCAGGATCACAGGGCAAAACACAGTGTGAGGTTTGATTACAACATTCTCTATTGATAATACCTAACCCTGGCTGCAGAGAGCACAGAGCACAAGCGTTGATGTATCTGATTCACTCTCTCCAGGGAGAGTACATAACACTGGCTGCGAGAGACAGATCACGGCAGTGTGGGTTGATTACACATCTCTCCAGGACATACTAACACTGACACTGGCTGGCATAGAGCACACAGAGTACAGCGGGGTTTGGGTCTGAGTTACACATCTCGCAGGGACATTACTAACACTGGCTGCAAGAAGCACCTAGTACCTCAGGTGGGCTGATTACACATCTCTCCAGGGACGACATAACCTGGCTGCAGAGAGCACAAGTACAGCAGTGTGGGGTCTGAATCCACATCTCCTCTTTCTCCTCGACATTACAGAGCACTGGATCAGTCACTACACTGCCACACTTGCTGACACATCCCCGTTAAGGGAAGCTCTAGGAATACGATGAATCCTCTCCTGACCCTTGTATTATACAATGAATCATCTGTGAACCTCTTGTATACCCTTATTATTTAGTTTACGGATCTTTCCCTGGAATGCGAAATGTGTCCGCTGTGCTCAGAATCGCAGAGATCTCTCCATGAACACAGAAGTGAAACGCGGATTGTCACGAAATCACTAAGTGACTAATTGTCCATGAGAACCCAAACGTCCGATACTTGTCATTGAATAAAGGGTCGGAGCCGGCCAAATATTTCCGAGACTTTTAGCTAAGGGCGGAGCCCTCAATGGTCCACGTAACGTCGTGTTTTTCTGAACTGCGGCTCGTGGCTGCAAGTAAACAAAACTCAGAACCCATGGTGTTTTAGGACCTCCAGACGGTTGTGTGTCCTTGTCCGAACCGGTTCTCCCGGATCTCTGTAATTAATGAGGATCCCTGGAACATGGATGGTTGGTATATAACCGATGGTTTTTTTGTTTCCGTTTTCTTATCACAGACAATTGCTTCAATTCTGGGATCTCATAAAATCAATCTATGAGATGATAATCCGTACATTTCCTGTGCATGTGGTCAATTACACATAGCACAGAGCACAGCAGGTGTGGACACATGAAGCCCGCCATCCCTGGATATACCCTAGTGCTCCAGGGACAATCCCTAACCTGGCTGCAGAGAGCACAGAGCACAGCAGTGGTGAGAACAATACATGAACACTTGGTCTGGCGTGTGTAGAGCACAGAGCAACAGCGTGTGAGGTCTGATTACACATCTCTATCTCTCCAAGACACTACATAACACTGGCTGCAGAGAGCACAGACACAGCAGTGTGAGGTATTATTTACCCATCTCTCCAGGGCAGTACATAAACCTGGCCTCCAGAAGAGCACAGGGCACATGCAGTGTATGTCTGATACACTCGTTCTCCAGGACGTCCATACACTGGCTGCAGAGAGCACATAGCACAGCAGTGTGAGGTCTGATTCACATCTCTTCCAGGACCAATACATAACACTGGCTGCAGAAGAGCACAGAGCACAGCAGTGTGAGGTTCTGATTACACATCTCGTCCAGGGACAGTCATAACACTGGCTGCAGAGAGCACAGACACAGCAGTGTGGAGGATCTGATACACTCTCTCCAGGGACAGTACAATTGAACACTGGCTGCAGAGAGCACAGAGCACATCGCAGTGGTGAGGTCTGATTAAACCTCTCTCAGGACAATACATACAAACACTGGCTGCAGAGAGCCCAGAGCACATTTCAGTGTGATGTCTGTTATACACATCTCTCCATTGGACATACATAACACTGGCTGGTCACAACCACAGCAGTGTGGATGTCTGATTACACATCTCTCCAGGGGCGCAGTACATAACACTGGCTGCCAGAGAGCACGAGCACAGCAGTTTGATGTCTGAGTTACACATCTTCTCCGGGCATACATAACACTGGCTGCAGAGAGCCGTAAGGCCACAGCATTGGTTGAGGTCTGTGATTAACCTCTCTGCCAGGGACAATACATAACACTGGCTCAGATAGCACAGAGCACAGCAGTGTGAGGTCTGATTACACATCTCTCAGGGGGACAATGCATAACACTGGCTGCAGAGCACATAGCACAAGCAGTGTGAGGTGTGATAACACATCTCTCCAGGGACATACTAACGACGTGCTGCAGAGAGCACAAGCCACAGCAGTGTGAGGTCTGATTTGACATCTCCTCCAGGGACAATACACATCACTGGCTGCAAGACACAGAGGCACAGCCGTGTGAGGTCTGATTACACATCTCTCCAGGGACAATAAATAACACTAACCCTGGCTGCATAGAGCACAGAGCACAGCAGTGTGAGGACTTTACATAACACTGGCTGCAGAGAGCCAGTCAGTGTGAGGTCTGCATTACACATCTCTCCAGGGACAATACATATACTGGCTGCAGAAGAGCACAAGAGCACAGCACTTGAGGACAATACATACACTGGCTGCAGAGAGCCACACAGAGCAACGCAAGTGTGAGTCGTCACTGATTGCGCACAATCATACTCTCTCTCCATGGACATAACATAACATTGCTTGGCAGAGAGTTCACAGGGCACATCAGTGTGTGGTCTGATTGCAGCATTCTCTCCAGGGACAGTACATAACTGGCTGCAGAGAGCACAGAGCACAGCAGTGGTGAAGGACAATACCTCTACTGGCTGGCAGAGAGCACGGAGCACGATCAGTGTGAGGTCCTCGGTGTGGGGCGTCGACGTGTGGGGGGGGGGGGGGTTATTACACATCTCTCATGTACATACATAACAAACTGGCGCAGAGAGCAACCAGATCACAGCATGTGAGTCTTATTACCACAGTCTCTCCAGGGACATTAACATAACCTGGCTGCAGAGAGCACAGAGCACAGCAGTGTGGGTCTGATTGCAACTTCTCTCCAGGACATCGTACATAACACTGGCTGCATCTAATTGAGCACAGAGCACAGCAGTGTGAGTTTCCCTGATTACAACATCTCTCAACATCGCTTCTCTCATGGACAATACTAACATTGGCTGCACAGAGCACAGATCACAGCCAGTGTAGGTCTGATTACACATCTCTCCGGGACAATACATAACCTGGCTGCATGGAGCAAACGGAGCACAGCATGTGAGGTCTGATTACCATCTCTCCAGGGACAATAATAACACTGGTGCAGATAGCACAGAGCACAGCAGTGTGATGGTCTGATTTGCACGCTCTCCAGGTACAATCCATAACACTGGCTGCAGAGAGCACCAGTAGCACAGCAGTGGTGCGGACAATCATACCTGGCTGCAGAGATCACTCTCTTCGCCTTAGATCGTTGCTCTCTCTTCGTATTTCTTGCTCTCTATCTTTCCTACCCTATAGCACAGCATGTGAGGGTCAATATCATCACACTGGGCAACATATACGAGAGCACAGAGCACAGCGTGTGAGGCGTGATTTACACATCTCTCCATGGACAATACATAGACTGGCTGCAATAGCACAGAGCACATACAGTGTTGAGGTCTGATTAACACATCTCTCAGGGACACTTACATAACACTGGCTGCCGAGAGCACAGAAGCACAGCATTGTGAGGTCTGATTCACACTCTCCAGGACATACATTACACTGCGCTGCAGTAGAGCACAGAGCACAGCATGGTGTCGGGACAATACCATAACACTCTGGCTGCAGAGAGCACAGAGCACAGCATGTGAGGTGTGATGTTTTTTTTACAACTCTTTCCAGGGACACTACATAACACTGGTCGCAGAGAGCACAGAAGCACAGCAGTGTGAGGTTGTGATGTACACATATATACATGGCCCAGTCCACTGGCGTTATAATCATATATACAGCGACCCCGGTGTTTATATATAATATATATATATAATATAAGCGGCCCGGAGATCCCCGTAGCCGTTATATATTTATATATATATATAATGGCCCCAGGCCAAGATCCCCTGGCAGGCCTGTGGTATATATTATACAGGGTGGTCCCGCTCGACGTTAATGGATATATATATATATCAGGCGAGTGACCCCGGGGGTTATATAGTAGTATACAGGTTGCTAGGTCCCCGGGTTATATATATATATATAGTATATGGACCTAGTCCTTTCACCGGCGCGATCGTATATATTATATATTATTATATACCAGCGCAAGTTCCCGTGCCTCGTACTAGTATATACTATACAGGACCAGTCCCCGGGATTATATAATAATATATACAGGTGCGTCACCGGGCTTATATCATATATATATACCAGGCATGTTCACCCCGCTCGCGACGTTATATATATTATATACAGGCCAGGTCCTGTCGGCGTCTATTTCTATATATATACAGGCCCTAGTCCCCGGGTGTATAATATAATAATATTACAGGCCAGGCTCCCCCGCTGGTTGCGCTTTAGGTTTAATTATAGTATATGATATACAGGCTAGGAGTCCACTCGGACCGTCTATTATATTATATATACAAGCGTGGTCCCCGGCTGGGTTAGTAGAAAGATATATTATACAGGCAATTGTACACCAAGTGCTCCCCCCCTCTGATGGTTACGATTATATATTAATAATATATAAAGGCTTCGTCCCCAGGCAAGCATTGACACATATATATATACGGTCGGTTCCACCAGGTTATATATTCTACAGGCCGAGTATAGTCCCCGCAGCGTTAGATAGATAGACAAGGCGGAGGTCCCCAATGGGTTATATATATATACAGGCGGGCCTCCCTGGGTTATAATATATTACAGGGCTGGGCGAAAGCCGCCCCGCGGGTGCGATATATATAGATACCGGACTCCCCCACAGTCCCGGGGGAGTTTGTATATATATATACAGGCGTACCCGCGTCCCCGGAGTGATGATAGGCATATCTACTATACAGGCCGGCAGATCCCTGGGGTTTTATTATATATACGGCCCGCAGTCCAGGGTCGGGGATTCTCTATTATATATAGTACAGGCGAGGTCCCGGCGAATATTTATATACGAAGAGGGGTCCCCGGGCGTTTATATAATATACATGGCCAATGTCCCCGCCGCGTTATATATTATATAGGCTGCTACCCGGAGGCAGTTATATAATATATATACAGGCAGTCTACGTGGCTGTAATTATATATAATAACCAGGCATGCCCAGCGAGCCTTATATATATATATATATACACGCCCCCAGCCTCCCAATGGGTTATCATATATATATATAATCAGGTGGTCCACTTGGCAGTTATCTATATATACAGGCAGTCCCCGTGGGTTAATAAGATATATTACAGGCAGTCCAGTAGCGCATATATATATATTATATAGGCCCATGTCCCCGGGCTATATCTAATATATAGTATACAATGGCAGTCCCCGGGTTCATATATATATACTACAGGCGAAGTCCTGCGGTATATATATATATCTATACAGGCCAGTAGCTTCCCCAGGGTTTATATATATATATATACAGGTCAGGTACCTGCGCGGTTATTTAATATATTATACAGGCCCCCCAGTCCCGCGGTGGTATATATATATACGGCCCAGCAATCCCCGCGGTTTTATATATATATTAGTATATATATCAGGCCAGATCCCCGGGGAATTATATATATAATACAGGCAGTCCCCGGGTTAATATATATATATATATACATGGGGAGCGTCCCGTGGCGTTACTAATAATTATAAGACAGGCTGTCCCCGCGGGTTGGGCATTGTTTATATATATATATACACATTATACTATGGCAGTGTCCCCACTGGGTTATATTATATATATACAGGCAAAGTCCCCGCGGGGGTTAGATATTATACTATATACAGCGGACAAGTAGTCCCCGGGTTATATATATATCATACAGGCCAGTCCGGGTATATATACCATAAAGAGATCCAGTCCAGTCGCCGGGTCATATTTATATATAGGCAGTCCCCGGGTTATATATACATATTACAGGCAGTCCCCGGGTTATATTACAGATACAGGGCAGTGCCCCGGGTGGTTTAATATATATACTATATACAGGCACAGTCCCCGGGGTATATGTATATACAGGGCATGTCCCCCCACCGGGTTATACTATATATTAAAGGCCAGTTCCAAGGCGTATATAATATATACAGGCCAAGTCCCCGGGTGCTATTATATATTATACAGGCAGTCCCGGCGGGGTATATTATATATATATATATAACAGGACAGCCCCGGGTTATTATATATATATATATATACAGGCAGTCCCGGCGCGTTTCTATTAATGCACCGGAATATATACAGGCGCCCGCGGTTATATATAATATTATCATCGGCCGTCCCGGGTTATATATATATACAGGTGGTCCCGGGTTATATATATATAGATATATATACAGCCGTCCGTTATAGTTGGCAGCCCCGGGTTTATATAATATATATACAGCAGTACCCCTGGGTATATATTATACAGAAGTCCCCGGGTTATATATATATAATACAGCGTGGTTCCCGGGTATTATATATATATAAGGCAGGTCCCCGGTTAAATATATATACAGGCATGTCCCCGGGTAAATATATATTATATTATATATTACAGGCAGTTCCCCGGGTTAGATATATAATAAGGCAGTCCCCGCGGATTAATATTATACAGGAGTCCCCGCGGTTATATTTATATATATACTAGCAGTCCCCGGGTTTATATATATCTATCTACAGGCTAGTCCACCGGCGTTATATATATTAATATATAAGGAGTCACAGCTCGATTAATTACCCGAGGTCAGTATATTACTAGACAGAGCAGGTCCCCTGGTGTTAATCATATATACAGGCGGGTCCAGCTGGGTTATGTACCAGATAGGTTCCATATGGTTTGTTCTGAAGTTGAATTTGCATGTAAGTCGAAACGGTTTTATTTTATCATGTCGATCCGAAAAAAACATTTTTTGCCCTGTGAAATTGGGTTTCAAATTTTTGCTGTGATGGGCCCAAGATTCTGAATAAAGCTTCATAAGACACTACAGCTGATCAGGCCCGGGTATAGAACCATCCAGAGAGGTCACCAGAGTCACAGGGGGCAGAGGGGTCGTCTGTAACTAGGGGTCGTTTGTAGTCCGGTGCCTTTAGTAGGGATCCGTCCTGCATCAATAATATAGCAACCCAAACTGTATATGAACCCAAATGATGGATCTAGCCCGTGTTCTGTAGATTCTTCCTCTGCACAGTAGGGTCATGTAATATCTTTATAATGAACTTTTATTTCATTTTTGGGGCAATTAAACAAAAAAGGCAGCCGCCATGACCTTGATTTCTGGTGTTGTTGTGATGGCCGCTCGAGATTTTATACACAGGTCAGAAGAGGTCACCTGATTTATTTACCCATTATATTATATGTTATGTCTTATGCGTTTGTACCATTGTTACTACCTTTTAAATTATTTTTGACAGCTACATTAAGATTTGAGGATTCCTCCTCCTCTCTCCTCCAAATCTTTCCTTCCTTCAATCGGATTGGTTGTCGCCTCTAAGCTCCTGGTCACTAAAGACAATCAGTGTCATTTATGTTTGACCTTACCTTGCTAATGACGGGCCGCTTTGTTCAGGTGTGGTGCTAGTCCTGTGTGTTGTGCCCAGGACCGCCCATGACATCAATTGGGCACATTGCAGGCTATGGCCCACCAATTATTTGGGAAGGTGGCGGCTAGACAAACATTCCCCAACATATCCCGACACCTGTTATCGGGGTCTTATTATGATTATCCCATGCTGTGGGCTACACAATCTGTTTGGTTGGGACCTAACTGCGTGTCCCCCTCCATTCATGGAACGGACCCGCAGCATTACAATAGAACAATGTGAGCTGCTTAATTCGCGGCTTCCCGCATCTGCATGAGAGAGTGTCGCCTCTAGTAATCGATAAGACGTTGTCTCCCTAGATTGCTTGGGGTCCATTCTGTATGAGGGGGGCCCAGCCTTATGGTTCACTCTAAAATGTGCAGAAGGTTCCCAAGCTCATTACGAAGTTCAGTTCAAGGTCCAGGCAATGTTATGTACTTATATACTGACTGATCTTTTAAGTGTCTTTGCTCCACGGTTTGTGGATGATCAGTCATTTAATCCTCTCCACTCAGAGAGGAGGCAGGTGGAAGGGGGATGTATATATCTTCCCCTCCTCTGCCCTCCCGCTCCCCTCTCTGATCTGTAGGAAAGGATTATATTGCAGATACTGGGACTTGCTAGCTCCACAACCGGGGGGGGTATTCAAAGTGCCCTGAATCAGTGTAAGTCCCCCCTACAGATTGTAATATGCTAATCTACAATGTGTTGAGGTGGGACAAGGTCTTTCTTAAGACGCAATGACTTTCACCATGGGGCCTCATTACTTCCACCGGTCGCATTCGCGATCCAGCGGCGCGATTCCGATTGCTGCTTCGGGTTCTGCCGGATTCCACTAAGGTCTGCGCCCAGAGTCCACTAGGTGTCGTTGTGCGTGAAGTCCACCTTCTTTGTCCTGGGTAATGTGAGTTGCTATTTCTTGCGAACACAAACTTATACTTTAAAATTCCGCGGCTTTTTCGAATTCATCGGGTTTACCCCCGACAGCCAACGCCCCTGATTCTGTCTCTTCCAAAGCCACAATTCCGATCGCGTGCGCCAAACTCCCAGGGCAATGCTTGCAAAGTAAATATTCAGGGAAAACCCGGCAGAAATGCACGCATTCGGTAACCCTTAGGTTAATGCAGCCCCAGTGTTTTCATCATCCATAGTTCAGTGTAACGTTGCAGTGTAAATAGAAAGTCTAGTTTAATATTTTATTATTTTATAATTCATCCCATAAACTGGAGTACGAGACGTATGTCACCATAAAATCACTCATCTACCGTGCCCTGAGGAAAAGTTTTCTGTTTGTTTACATGTTCAATTAAACAGTGTTATGGGCGAAAAACCGCTGTTGTCATAGTATACTTGCCTGTACGTAATACCAATGGGGCAGATTTACTCACCCGGCCATTGCCGCGGATCCAGGGCGCGTTCTCTCTGCGCTGGACGGGTCTTGCCGGGATTTATTAAGGTAAGTTCCCTCCTGCTGTCGTTCCACCAGTTGCTTTAACGGTGGCGGTGCTGCGCTGATGAAACAGCATTGTAACCACTGGAGAGGTACACGCGAGCGCGGGCTGAGTGAAGGTTGAGGTGCAAGCTCCACGACAGATTTTTTTTTTAAATGCAATGCGGCGGTTTTTCCCATCCGTCGGGTGTTTTTCATTCGGCCACACCCCCTATTTCCGTTAGCGTGCATGCCAGCACGATGCGCCACCAAGTCCAATCCGTCGTGCGGCCCAAATCCCGGGGGGAAATTCGCGCAAATCGGGAAATATTCGTGACAGATCGGGAAAGCTAATCGGTGCCCTTAGTACAATGACCCCCATGTCTACTAACATGGATATTTTGTGTATCACTAATAATTCTATGATGATGGGGTTCACTATTCCCCGTTACTATACAGTATTTGATTTGTGTCTATAGCCTTAGCGTGCGTCGGTTTGTCGATCTGATGCTTGGTAAAGGGAGAACCTGTCACCACATTTTCAACAAATTACGTGGTGACAGGTTCCCATGGAGCCTCGATTAACTAACTGATCCTCTTCTTTATTGCAAATTTTTTTTCCCTCAAATACCCAAACCAACTTTATTACCTTACCAAACGAGTCAGAGTTAGTGTCCTGCATATGCACATCGCCTCTTCTCACCTTTCCGCACGTCCTGTGACCAGGTGGGATGTCGACTAGTAATTTACCGCTCACATTTTCAAAAATGACCCTCATGATGATATCTGAATCATCCTAGCGCCTTCATGAGCCTCCATGGGTGAGGGGAGGAGTACAAGTCCAATGAGGTTGGTGTGGTTTCATGTGATCAGATACATACAGGTGGTAGATTTTGCCAAATGTAGTGGGGTAAAGACCGTTAGATCACCCTGGTCACATGCTGTGCTGATTAGTAACAATTAGGCTGAGCATGAGGAGAGCTGTGGTTGTCCGGGCCTCATTTGGGGCCTGTTTTGTATTAACCCTTGTTTCCCATCATTCCCTGCCGGATTCTTGTGTTCTCTAGCTTAGAGAAAGCTTCCTAGCGAGAGTATTCCTGTATTCCTGCGTTCCATGTTGTATTCCTGTGTGTTCACGCTGATTCTGAGTTTTCTTTTTGTTGCCCGTGTTACTGTGTGTCCCCTGTCTGTGTGCCTGTGTTCCCGTTCCCACCGCTGGACCTCCTGTTTGCTCCGACTTGAACCTGGACGTTGCATTTCTGCCGCCTGCCCTACCCTGATGCCTGGACCCGACTACGGTTTGTCATCCGCTAAGGATACCTCACCCCTCGCTGGCCACCGGGGCTTATTCACACCTGGGAACGACTAGGTGTATCCTGCGCAGCAAGTCCCTCGCTTTGCGGCGGTCCTCTGTGAAAACAGGTCGCCGCTAGGCTCCGTTCGGTGTTTGTAGTTACATCTCCGCGGTGGTCAGTAGGAATCCACTATCTCTAACAGTAAAGATCCGGCCATGATCCCGCCGAGGCTCCTTCTCCCAGTCAGCTTGATCTCGCCACCTCGTGATCCACCAGTCCCGGAGATTGCAGGCACAGCGAATCAGCTAGAAGCAAGTCACCCGCCATGCTACACAAACTACTTGCTACCCAACATCAGCAACAGTTCCCCCCGCTGAAGCGGCGCCGCTGCGACCCCTGCTCACCCGTTATGTGTCTCTGCGCTGTAAACCCGAGGCCTACGCCTCTCTTGCCCGGCAAGTATGATGGAGATCCAAAGAGTGCAGGGCTTCATACCCAGTGCTCCTTGCACATAAACTCATGCGTCGCAATTGCCCACGCGTCCAAGGTGGCATTTGTCTCTAGTCCTTCTTCCGGGAAACGCCACGGGCCTGGGTACTCCGCTTGGGACAGAGATGACCGTTGTTGTATCTAGCCGCCCACTTCACTGCGTTTCTGTCTGAGTTACGGTCAGCTTCGAGGAACCACACATCGCACCTTCCCTGCGGAGCTCTCATTGTTGACTGCGTCAGGGCAACTCATCGTGGGCAGAGTCGCAGTCAATTCTCGCACCCGGTTTCTACTTGCGTGGAACGAGCAGCCCAATATCGCTACATTTAGAAAGGGCTCTCTGCGCAGGTAAGGACGCACTGGCAGCTCGGATCTTCATCTACTCTGAGGGACCTCAATCACCTTGGCACTCGACTTGAGTTATCGGTTTAGGGAGCGAGCTGAGGAACTACGCTCCGCATATCCCAAGGCGGCCGTGTTAGATCGCATTCCTCGCCTGGAGCAGTCTTCCAAAAGGCCGCTTCTAGGCCCCACCCCCCAAATCTTCCTGCTGAGGAACCCATGCAGGTTGACCGAACCCCGCTCAATCTACAGAGCCAGTTTCATAGACGCCGCCGACAGAGAACACTCTGCTGTACTGTGCCAGCTCCAGAATCAGGCACTTCATCGGCATCCCCTGTCCGTCTGTCCTCAACGTCCGGGAACGCAGCACCTAGGCTTCTTGGGAGAAAGCGTCCCTAGGTGTGTAAGTACAGCTTCTTCTCCACGGCTGGAGCTCTTCCCTGCTCTACTCGCTTTGGCAACCGGTCCCAGCATCCATTTATCGCCTCCTGACTCGGGCTCTACAGAGCAACTCGTGATGCAAGCCTTGGTCTCTCAGCATCACTTCACGGCTGTGTTTCTTCGTAGAAGCCATGTTATCTATTGCCTCTCGTTCAACTGTCGATTCTCGTCTCCCGGTCATCTGTTTCGCACGGAGCCCTGCTTCTGGCAGTTGGTGCCCTACATAAGAGAGACTTCTTTTTTTTGTGCTGCCCCAGCACATACTGCTCTACTGCTGGTCTCTGCGCCCGTTGGGCAGTTCATGCCCTGTTACTGGACTGGTCGCTCCGGGCATATCCTCCGTTGGGGACCACTGTGCTTCACGTGTATGCAGAATTTCACCCGTCCGCTACCTGAGGTGGACTTCGCTCTGGTCCCAAGTCTCTGAGGGTTCTGCCAGCTTGTTATCGGGACTTTTCGGTTGTTTTTTCCAAGAAGCAGATGCGGGTGCCTACACACCACATCGTCCTATGATTGCCCTTTGGATCTCTGCTGGCACCATCTCCTCCAGAGGTCGTGTCCATCCTCTTCGTACCTGAGTCTCTAGCCATGCCGACCATATAAGGGAATCTGCAGAGGGGTTTTATATACGCAAGTCCTTCCTCTCCGGCTGGCCCAGTTTCTTCTTCGTCCACAGAAGGACGGGCTCCCAAGTCCCTGTAAGACTATGCGTGGGCTGCCTAAGATCACGGTAAAAAAACCGTTACCACCTGCGTGATTAACAGAACTCTTTGATCGCCTCGTGGTTCCAGGTGGTTCTCCAAGCTGGACCTCCATGGTGCTACAATCTCATCCGGATCCGCAAAGGTGCTGATGGAAGATGGGCGTTTTTAAAACCCACCCGTGACGGCACTATGATTTGATACTAGTAGCCCTTTGGACTGTGTAATCCCCTCTGTTTTTTCAGTGAGTTTGTGAACGACATTTTTTCGAGGACGTTCTTTAACATGTGTCGTGTTGTCTACTCTTGATGACATCTTGGTGTACGTCTCCAGTACCTTGACGAGTCCGCACCAGGCACCCGTACGACCAGTTTCTAAGGTCGACTTCGTGCCATCCACCTTTATGCCAATTAGAAAAAAAAGCCTGTTACAGCATGCCTCCTTTTCCTCGGTTACATAATTTCCGACAGAGGCCTCAGATGGACCCCGCGAAGCTGTCTAGCAGTTCTCAGTGGCCACGTCCCAGAGGGTCTCCGAGCCATACAGAGGTTCCTGGGGTGTTGCGAACTATTTACCGTCATTTTATTCCCCATTCTCCACTTCTGGTGTCCCCATTGTGGCGCTCACAGAGGGTGCAATCCACGAGTGCCTGTCTCCAGCTGCTGTAAATGGCCCTTCCTCCAGTTAAGTCTCGCTTTTTCCCAGCTCCCGTTACTCTTAGGTCAGATATGGACAAACCCTTTCTTCTGGAGTGGACGCATCTTCCATAGGAGCTGGAGCGGGCTCATTCAGAAGCGGGCCCAAGGGCCGAACTTTAACTTGTCGGTTTCTTTTCAAGACTTTTTCCCCGCTGCGAGAAATTCATTCCATTGGGAGAAGAACATATTACCATTCAAACTTGGTTCTTGAAGAATGGCGTGTATCTTCTGAGGGCTTTCATGCTGTTTCGTGTCAGCTGACCAACTAAGATCTCTACATGATACTCCAGAACACCACGCGCCTGAATCTCAGCGCAGCCCGGGGTCTTGTTCTCTCCCGCTGTGACTTTGTTGATTTCTTTCGTCGGCAGACAAGAATGTCAGCTGATGTCCTCTGTCCCGTTCTTCAGATGTTGTTGAGAATGAACCAGTTCCTCGGCATATATATTTCTCCGGATCAGCTTGTTTTTGCAGCTCGGTGGACCTTACGGCAGCTGTCCTCCTGGGAAGACGTTATGTTAGACTGCTTCCAGGCAGAGGATTCTGTCTTGGCGGTCATTCTCTCGTCTGTGGGCACCCCTGGGGCGCAACGCTCCTTGGCCCTATCTCCCCGCTATTAGTGGGTGGCCAGACCTGGCCAAGAATGTTCGGGATGTTGGTGGGATCCTGCTCCTCCTGGGCCGCAATAAAGCCGATACCATGTCGCCTCGTGGTTCATCACTGGCAAGGGACTTTGTTACTGATCTCTGCCTGTCTCCTCGGCAATATGTCATCTGGGGGTGACGGACCGGTTTTCCAAAATGTCACCATTTTGTTCCCTTCCAGGTCTTCGTCTTCACCACAGTTGCCAGTTGTTTGTCTCTAAACATATCTTGCGTCTGCAGGTCTTTCGCTTCACATTGTGTCCCGTTTATCAAGGAGCCAGTTTGTGTCAAAAATTCTGGCGTTCTTTATGTAACCAACTGCAGGTCATCTTGACTTTTCTTTCTCTGCTTACACACCCTTCAGTCGATGGTCAGTAGAGAGGGTTGACCAGACCTTTGGCTGCTACTGCGCACTTCGTCCTCAGCCCTTCAAGGACAACTTGGACTTGACCTTCTACCTTGGGTGAGCTCTCTTACAATTCACTGGACTCGGGATTCTACTGGTGTGCTCGGCTGCCTGTCTTTCTGCTCCTGTGGTCTATGGTGAGCGTAGTCCTCGCCCCACCCTCTCCCGATGTCTACTCCCTCTTGTGCCCTGCGGTGGAGGATTGGTCTGCGGATCTCAAGCTGTGTGGACAGACCGCCAGTCCCCTTCGACGAGCTACAGACCGTACTCACGACCCATGCTGATCAAAAGACGTCGAGCTCCTCCTGTCCTTCTTCACCTGGATGACAAAGTTATTGATATCCTCCAGATACGTCCAGTTAAGCTACCCAGACTATAAACTTGGGCCCCGGTGGCTGCTCCCTTTGAGGTAATCAAGCGCATTAATCAAGTGGCATTTAATGGCTCTGCCTTTTCCTCATCATATGCGCATCCGACAGACTCTCCTTTCATGGATCCCTCTAAGCCAGTCGTCTGAACCGCTTCATCCCCAGCAATACCTCATCAATCCGGCCCCGAGGTTGATTCTCCAGAGGATATGAAGTCAGGCAGGTTCTGGACCATGAAGTTTCGTACAGGGGTAAGCGGTCTTCCTTTAGATTGGAAGGGGTCGGGCCTGAGGAGAGATCCTGGTGGAGCCAAGAAGAGAATATTTTTGACGGACTCTCCCCAGAGAGGGTTACTTGGGCCAGAATAGAAGAGGGTGGATGCACGAAGGGGGGGGGTAACTGTCAGCGGGCCCCCCGGCGATCCATTAACCACGACGCGGGTGTCGCACCGTTGCCTCTCTCGTCGCTGTCCCCGGTTCCGCTTCCTGTGTCACTCACCTTCCTGCTCCCGATCCCGTCCGGACTACGGTCTGCGCGGCTGCCTCCGCTCCCTGGGCGCGCGCGGCACTGTTGAAGATTAAAGCGCCAGCGCACAGGATGATTAGTATGCTCATATTCCTGTGTTTTGTATATACCCTTTGTTTCCCATCATTCCCTGCCGGATCTTGGCCGCTCTTAGGCTTAGAGAAAGCTCCCTACGAGTATTCCCTGTATCCGTGTCCTGCGTTCAGGTGTATTCTGTGGTTTTCCGTTCTGACGTCGTGTTGCCGTGTTACTACGGTTGTTCCTCCTGTTGCTCTGTGCCTGGTGTTTTCCCGTTCCACCGCTGGACCAAGGAGCATTCCTTTCTCTGACCCGGGTCTTGATACGTGACGTTTGCATCTCTGCCGTTGTCCCTGACCCTGCTTGCCTGGACCCGACTACGAGTTGTGGATCGCGCTAAGGTAATCTCGACCTTCGGCTGCCCACCATGGGTATTCACCGGAACTCGACCTAGTGGTATTTGCCGGCAGCAAGTCCAACCCGCTTTGCGGCGGGCTATGGTGAAACCAGGTTGCCGCTAGGGCTCCGGTTCCGGTGTGTTGGCTAGTTACATTCCCGCGGTGGTTCCACGAGTATCCCCTGGATCCTAAAAGCTGAGATCTAATCTAGCGAGTCTCGACGCCCCCTCATCTCCGTGTCTCAGATAGCCAAGTGCTTTTATTGGTTTAAGTTTGTGGGTAACCCCTCTCTCTTATATCTAGACTTAGACGGCGTTTCAGGTGATAAGGCTGCTCCGGGAACGCGCAGTAATGCCTGTATTATCGTGAAACTTGGGTGGTGAACAGGTTTTCCTTAAAGGAAGGGTTTTCTGGTTATTTCTGAAAAGCCACTAAAATTTGGGGAAAAAAATGCTTTAAAAAAACCCCTGAAAACCGGATGAGATTGAATAAGAATATTACATTGCACATTTCTCTGTTGGGTCTCCCCCGGGGGCTACTTAGCCATGAGAATGAGGTAATGCAGCAGCTGTGAGTGGAAGAAGGAGGTTATGTGCACCACTAACCGAGCGATGGGACTTCTTCAGGTGTCCAGGACTAACACACAACGACGAAGGAAAGTCTCCCGGACACAGTGGTCTATACTATCAGCCTCAGCTCTCTGGTAGGGTGTCTACTGAATCACAATGGGTTAGAATCGTCAGCAGCCAGTGTTATGTATTATCCCGGAGGATGTGTAATCGAACCCACACTAGCTTGCTCTGTGCCTCCTCTGCCGCCAGTGTTATGTATTGTCCCTGGGAGATGGTGTAATCCAATCCTCACATGCTGGAGCTGTCTCTGTGCTCTCTGCAGCCAGTGTATAAGTATTATCCTGGAAGATGTTAATCAGACTCACATGCTGTGCTCTGTTCTCTGACCTCAGCCAGTGTTATGTATTGTCACCATGGAGAGTGTGTAATTCAGACCTTTATGTATGGTTTAAGTTAGGGAGCAAAAACAGCAGGACTTGGGATATTGGAATCTATTTAATCTCTGGCTTTAATATTCCAAGTGTAGTCAATTGGGCTATCCTCACACTGCTTGTGCTCTGTGTCTCTGCAGTCAGTGCTATTGTACTGTCCCTGGAGAGATGTGTACGACCCTCACACTGTGTGCGTCTGTGCTCTCTGCAGCAGTGTTATGTAGTGTCCCCATGAGAGATGTGTAATCAGCCTCACATGCTTGTGCTCTGCTCGTCTCTCTGCAAGCCAGTGTTATGTATTGTCACTGGAGAGATGTGTAACAGACCTACCCTGCTGTGCTCGTGCTCTGTGTCATGTTATGTACTGTCCCTGGGAGATGGTGTAAGCAGACCTCCCACTGCTGTGCTGTGCTCCTCTGAAGCGAGTGTTAGTATGTCCATTGGAGAGATGTGTAATCAGACCTCACACATGCTTTGCGCTGTGCAGCCTGCAGCCCGCCAGTGTATGTATTGTCCTGGAGAGAGGTATCAGACCTCACAACTGCTGGTGCTCTGTGTTCTCTGCAGCCAGTGATAGGTATGGTCCCTGAGAGATGGTGTAATCAGAGGGGTCCGTTCTTGTGATCGGACCCTCATCGATCACCTTCATATCCTCTATACCGTGGATCGGGGATAACTTTTAACGTTAGGACAACCCCTTTAGATGTGAAATAGATGCAGGAAACTAGCAGGGGGCAGATAAAAGTTTTTTTTTAATAATGATTGACTTTGTAGACGTCACATGTATCTCTAATAACACGTTTATTCTTCACATCCCCCCAGTCCTTCAATATATATCATATAAAGTCCTTCCCCCATCCAGGGGCGTAACTAGGGGAGGCTGGGCCCCATAGAAGATTTCTGTATATATATATATTGAGGGTGCATTGTGTGCATGTCTGGATACTGGGTGGCACGCACACGTCTGGGCAGGGGACGGGGAGTTGGGCAACGAGCCGGGGGGAGGGGGGCACATCAACTGTGCTGCCCTGCAGGGAGTTGGCGGGTGGGTGATCCTGGATAGAGGTAGGCGGGCCAGGAGAGATGTGGACGGTAGCCAGAACACAGAGGGAGGGGTCTGGGGGCACCATGCGGCAGTCACCCAGCAATGCATCCCTGGATCACTTACCACGGGCCGGGGCAAAGCACTGTAGGGACCATGCATCCTCGGGCCCCTGAACCTCATGAGCCCCGTAGCAGCCGCTACGCGGGCTATGGCGGTAGTTACGCCACTGCCCCCATCCCCCCTCATCATGGACCCCATTAATCTCTGGTCTTTACTTACACTCAGGCAGTGACTGTTCTTATTATGTTGGAGGATGATTCACAGCTGTAAAAATCATGAAAAGATACAATTACACCAGAAATGTGCACAATTCCACCCAAAGTCTTTAGAATATTTGTTCTGTCTCTGCAGAAAGTATTTACAGGGTTAAATTAACTCAACTTTTGCTGACAGTAAAGATGTCACATTCCTCAGGTCACAAGTTACTTTCCGTTACTAAGGATCCGTATGGTAAATCTAAAGTTTTTTTGTTGACGTCATAATAACGTCCTAGCATGTGGATTTATTGGTGTTATCTATCAGCTAATAAATCTGTCGTCATTTGTGCCAGAAAATGGATTTAAACACTTTTCATCTCATTAATTAAGGGTTTAAGAGACTTTTGCATTTGGTAGGGGGTGTGGCCTGTATAAAAGGGGTGTGGTCGTATTTAGTTAAAAAATGCGACAAAATCTTTATTTTTCTAGCGTAAACTAATAGGAGGTGCAATGATTCAGGAATTATTATGTGACATGCAAAGTTCTGGCCTATTTGTAGGGTCACATTTCTGGAACGTTTCTTTCAATCTTCAAGTGTTTTCCAAGATCGTAGTAAAACTCCTTGACATCTCAAAGTGCATCTGGTATCTCCTGCCTTCCCAGAAAGGTTCTTCTAAAGTCGTGTGACGCTACAGCCCTACTGTAATGTCCAGGACTAAGTGACTATTCTACACAGAAACCAATGATGTGACCTCGTGACCTTGTGACCTCTGTGGATACAACTATTCCATTTTGAAATAATTTATAAGGAACCATCACAGACAGTAAGACTCGGAGCTGATAAGAGAATACTTAGTGTTAGCTGCTTTGTAACCCCCAATGTTTTCTGAAATAAGCAAAGAAATGGATGATACAATGTTTATCATTAGAATGTCATATAAATGGTGATTGGGTCGGACTATAGAAGTGGTGATAGGAGCTGATGTAGACCCATGTGTTATCTTACACTCCTGGAAGGGTTACATGTCATGTGCTGCAGCGCCCGGGGCTGAGCCATTGGTTACGTTCATGGACAATTGGGTTGATCAGTGACAGTGCATGGAGCTGGACTCTCAATGATCTGATGTTGATGTGCAACATCCCCCACCGGGGCCTAGCCTTTCTCTTGGGGCCTGGAGACAGCCGGGGCCCGGAATACCTGAGTGGCTGGCGCTTGCGGACAACCGGAGGGCTTTCCTACAGCCTGGCAGGTCTCCAGCAGGGTGGTGTTGGCAAGAAATGATGAGGGAGAGGCTGTTATAGCGGATCTCCCTGGGGCAACCCTTTGGGATCTGGAGTATGAGTCTCTGTGTGGTGGACAGGGGGCCCGTGATGGTGACAGCCGTAGTAGCAGGGACCAGACGGAGGCAGACGTTGAATAAAAAAAACTTACAGTTCTTTATTGGAACCGACAGAAACAGTAGCAACGTGCCTTGACAAATGGTAGAATGCTGGAGATGCAGTTGGAGGGAGCCACAGGAGTAGATCACCAGCCTGGATGCAAGGGCAGGCTAGGAAGTAGCTGTGTCCTAGTAGGATGCTTCAGCTTGTCCTGGGTTGCTTCAGATATCACCCTTGAAGGTAGGATGATATCCCTTTGCTCTCACTAACTAACTCTACAGAGCTGCGCTCTGCAGTGAGCTGAGCTCTGGCTGCACTCTGACCAACTGGTCTGATCTGGTCTGTCTGACTTACTTAGCTGTACTGGACTCTTCTTCTGAGTCTCTAATTCACTGACCTCTAGAAGTTTCCTGACCAGGGGGTTTTGTTACTCCCACTGGTCAGGTGGTGGCTACTCCTCCAATTACATCTCAGCTCACAGATACAAGATATGAACATATTTGATTGACTGACACATATTACATCACATTTAATACTTAACTCCTGCCTTCCCAGGCAGACTCTACCGCTGCAGTGCTCATCTGTGTTATGTAGTGACCTGCTGTGGGGTTGATCAGACCCTTCACAGGCTGCAAGCTACATGTTGGGAAGTATTCGCAACAACCCCTCTGCCTTGCATCGGCAGGGGTGTTGCAGATGTCCTATCCTTGTCCTAACCGCTGTCCCTACACATCCGCATGCACTTACTTCTGCACAGGAAGACTCCAGCAGCGATACTGGCCCCAACCAGGAGGATGACAACCACCAGACTGATGATCACCACCAGCAGGGAGCCGCGCTTTGGCACTGCAGGAAAAAACATACATAAAACCATAAAGATACCGGAAGAGAAGGTTCATGGGTGAAAAAATAGTCAATATCTTCATAGTAAATAAAACATAACGAGGAAACGTCCACATCTCTGCTTATTAATCTGTACGATGTCTGGATGCGTCTTCGTAATGCAGCGATGTGGAAAATCATGTGAGCCCCAAACCCCCCACTGTATCCCAAAGTTCAAACACAGAATTTTAACCTTAATACTGAGGTTTTTAGTTTAAAATAGGAGCCTCAAACTCCTTTCCCCCAGGGGCCACTTCAGCATCTTGGTTGCCTTTAAATGGCTGAATGTCATTTTATTACAGTATAAATGTATCTACCTGACTGTGAAGTAGTTACATTTATAAAACGTTACCTTTACAAACATAACCAGAGACACCGGCATGTCTAATATGTGCCCCTGTATCAGCTTACAGTCACAGTGCCCCCAAACAGTAGCAAATAGTCACAGTGTTAACAAGTAGCCAATAGTCATAGTGCTTCCACAGTAGCCAATAGTCATAGTGCTCCCACAGTAGCCAATAGTCATAGTGCATTCACAGTAGCCAATAGTCATAGTGCTCCCACAGTAGCCAATAGTCATAGTGCTTCCACAGTAGCCAATAGTCATAGTGCTTCCACAGTAGCCAATAGTCATAGTGCTTCCACAG